>PVKS010022834.1:0-13388 GCA_004027875.1 Aplodontia rufa
TATGTACATTTTCAATCTCTGATTTTTATTTTAACTTTTCCCTTTGTCATAATGACTGTGACCCTAAGAGCAATAGAATTTCTGAGTTAATGACAAAAAAAAATTTTCATGATCATGGATATGGCAAATTTCAGCTTATAAAACCTCCCTCCAACACAATGAAAACGATAATAAAAAAGAGCAAATAACTATTTTTAGCTCTTCTCTCAAGAAACATTTTTTATAATCATTGTTATAAAAAAAATGATTGTGCCAGGAATGAGTATTTAGTTCAGTGGTACAAAGCTTGCCTAGCAGGAATGAGGTATTGGGTTCAATCCTCAGCAACATGCACACACACACACACACACACACACACACACACACAATAATGGTTGTACTAGCATTTTATATATGTTATGTTCATAAAATAAATCAAAATTAGAATATTTAGCAATTATAATTCTGTGTTTTGGTATGAAAAATAAACTAAAGTTAAAAAGTCTTATCAAGGACATTAGTTTTGTGAATGCTCCAAGAATACTAAAATAAACCATCATGTACATAAATAGGCAAGTTCTATGAGTATTGTTTTCTATAATTTCAATTTCACATAGAACTATTATTTCCATTTCAGTTATAATCAAGAGATTATATTTTGTCATCACTGACATCTTTTACTTGGGTGTTCTTCACTTTAAGTGATTTTGGACTCTGTCCAGTACTTTCAAGCTGAAGGTGATCTTTAGTTTTTGAAATTTCAAACTCCATAATTTCTCATGGAACAAAAATAATAATGTGACTCTGCCTTGAATGCTATAGTAAGCAATACAAAAGATTGTTGAAAACATTTAATGATGGTAATTTATCATTTTCTGTGAAGTTGAATATTATAATACCTTTTGAATTTTGGTATCAATCTAAATTATTTTATTGTTATATATACACACATAAACTGTACAAATTAAACATATTTGAATACATACAAATTAAAAACATAAAAATTGTACAAACTAAAACATTTTATCTCGCCATTGTCAACCACACCTTTGTGCTTTGATCACATCCACCCTCTCCTTTCCCACCCACCCATTGTTGCTCCCCTTCCCCCAACTTCTAACCACCTTTTCAATCCCTAATACCTAATGTTCTTTTCTACTTTCCATCCAAGTACTCTTCCTTCTTTCCCTTCTTTATTCCTTTGTTTCTTATCTTTCTTTTTCTTTCTTTCCTTCCTTTTATTAAATTTTTGATTCTACATATCTGAGGCAATGCAATGCTTACAATTTTTGTCTGGATTATTTTGTTTAACATAATGTCTTCCAATTCCATTCATTTTTTTTTTGCAGCTGACATAATTACATTCTTATTTATGGCTAATATTCTATTTGTATATGTGTCATATTTTCTTCATCTATTCATCTGTTGATGGATATTTAGGCTGACTCCGTATCTAGGCTATTGCATATAGTGTTACAATAAACAGGGGGATAAAGGTCTCTTTTGTATCCTAACTTCATTTCCTACAGATATGTACCTAGGAGTGGTATAGCTAGATTGTAAGTTAATTCTATTTTTAGTTTTTTAATTAGCCACCAAATAGTTTTCAGTAGTGCCTATACTAATTTACATTCCTCTCACAAATACATAAGTGCTCTTTTCTCTCCCTATTCTTCTTATAAGCATTTTTAAAATATATAGAATAGCCATTCTATCCAGGGTGAATCTCAATGAATTTTAATTTGGATTTTATGAATGACTTAAGCTACTGAAATTGTTTTCATATAATTTACTGGCAATTTATGCTTGTGAGAGTGTCTATTCAGATCGTTTGCATATTTGTTGATTGCTTTTCCATTAAGTTTTTTAAGATCTTTATATATTCCTGATAGTAGCCCTCTTTGAAATGAACAACTGACTATGATGGCTACATCCCATTCTATATATTACCTATACCTTCTGTTCATTGATTCACTGTGCAGAAGCTTTTTATTTTCATGTAAATTTGTTTGTGAATCCTTGCCTTTTGTTTCCTGAGCTGTACTTCCTTGAGCTAATATCTTGGAGTGTTTCTCTGAAGGTTCATTCTAATGCCTTAAATTAATGTATTTGCTCCATTTTGACTTGATTTTTGTACAGGGTTAGAGATTAGGTCTACTTACAATCTTACTCCTGAATATCCTGTTTTGCAACACATGTGTTGAAGATGCTTTCCTTTCTTTAGTGTATGGTTTTGTCACCTTTTTTTATTTTTAAGAGAGGAATAATGAGAGAGAGAGAAAAAGAATGAATTTTACTTAGATTTTCATTACTCTGACAGTTAGTTGTCAATGTGGTGCTGGGGTTTGAACCTGGGTGCTCACTCATGCCAGGCCAGCACTCTATTGTTGAACCACCACTCCAGCCCCTGTTTTTGTTGTCATCTTTATGGAGAGTATTTTTGTCATCAAGAGTGGGGAGCTGAAGCTCCCAAGCTTGGTTTTTCATTATTATTATTAAGTGAATCTTTTTAGTTATAGATAATAATAGAATTCATTCTGATACAATTATAAAAGCATGGAATAAAATTTGCTCCAATTCAGACCCTAGTACTTTCGCTTCCCCTCCCTTTCTCCTACCCTCTGTTCTTTTTCCTCTACTCTACATATCTTTGTTATTTACTTATTTTTTTAGAATTAGTTCTTGTAACACAACTAAAGAAAATGGTCAAATATAAAAAGGCAAGCAAGAGACGTTTATTATAAATGAAATAATGTAAGATTCAAGCAAAAAACACTCTCAAGAGAGGTGATGAGTCTTCTCCCTGAAGAGAACAAAAAAGAAAGAGTGGTGCTTCCCAAACTTATTAGAATCTGATAATTAAACAGGAGAACTGGGTTCCACCATCAGTAACCTTTACCTGTCAGATGTTTTTCTCCTGCTTCAGGTTGGCCTGGGGAGATTTTTATTCTCGTAGATCCTCTCTATAACTGTCATGGTGACCATCCTATTCAGAGAGGCTTCATTTACAAGTCAATCCTATGTTAATGTGGGTATTGGGCTTAGTGGCCAGACAGAATTTAACTTACAGTGCCTGAGCTAGTAAAAACATTTCTCTTCTAAACTACATTGAAAAACCTATTTCCAAAAATCTTAACTTTACAGTGACTTCAGCAGACCCTGTTAGTAATAAGCCCCAATTATCTTTCTTTCTTTATGTATTTAATTGGCTCCCATTGTTTCCGCCTTCTTTTTCTTTAGGTTAGTACAGCTGTTGTTCTATAAGTTGCTTGATTATTCATTAAAAGTAATTCAAAGAAACTGCATGACCCTGTTATTTTATTGGTTCACATTGTGCAGCTCATTAATATCACCTAATACATTGGCTGAATGTGCATGGATTTATATCTAGTCCACTAATCTGTGCCATTCATCTATGGATTTTTTTATTTGTTTGTTTTGCCATTACTGTGCTGGTTGGGCTACTCTTGTAGTGATAAGCAAGTATTGTGATGCCTTCAGCATTTGTCTTCTTGCTTTAAATAGCTTTGGGTAATAGGTCTTTTTTGCACTTCTATAAGAATAATAGGATTTTTTCCCCATAGTTCTCTGAAGAATGTCATTGTTATTTTTATGAGACGTGTTTTAGTCTGCAGAATTTTTTTTAATAGTATGGACATGTTAAAATTACCCTAAGCTGGGGCTGGAGCAGTAGTTCAGCAGTTATAGTGTTTGCCTGGCATTTGTGAGGACCTGGGTTCAAACCCCAGCACCATATGCATAGCCAAATGTCAGAAAAACTAAAATGAAACAAAAAACAAATAAAATTGATTCTATCTATCTATCTATCTAGCTATGTCTGTCTCTTTTAAAGTAATATCCTAATCCATAAATATGGAAGAACTTTCCACCTTATAGAGTCTTTTCTTCAATTTTTTTGTTGAGTGTTGTACAATTCTAATTATAGAAGCGTTTCACATACTTAGGTTTATTCTTAACTCATTTTTTTTGTTTGTGTAGCTAATTTGAGAGACATTTCTTTGCCTTTCATGATTTCTTCATCAGTAGGTTCATTATTAGTGTAGAAAAATGGTACTGATTTTTTATGTTGAGTTTGCACTCTGTTACTTTGATGAATTTATCGGTTCTAAAGTCTTTTATTGCATCCTTTATAATTGTTTATGTTTAAAAAGATATCATCTGCAAACAGGGATAAATTCATTTCTCCTTTATTATTTATATGCCTTTTATTTCTTTATCTTGTCTGATTTCTCTAGCTAAAATCTCTAGTTCTATATTTAAATAGAGTAATGAGAATAGTCCCTTGTATTTTTCTTGATCTTAGAGGAAATGCTTTTCATTTTTTCCCACTCAGTGTGATGTTAGTTATGGCTTTATTATATTTAACCTTTATTATTTTAAAGTATAATCCTTCTAATTTATTTTATTATGAAGGGAGGTTGAATTTTCTCAAAGACTTTTCTGCACATTTTGATATAATCAGACTAAATTCTTTTTATTCTTCACTCTATATGCTATGTTTTGATTTGGTTGTGTTGAACCCCCTTTGCATGTATGGACTAAGGCAAATTAATGATGATGAATGACCTTTTGAATGCACTACTGAATTTGATTTGCTCAGATTTCATTAAGAATTTTTGAATCTATGTTCATTACGGACAATGTTCAATACTTCCTTTTTAGTTGTCTCCTTGATAGGTTATCACAGCAGAATAACACTGGATTAGTAGAATGAGATTGGGAAAATTACATCCTATTCTATTTTATGGAACAGTTTGGGTAGCTCTATGTTAATTCTTTAAAAATCTAGTAAAATTCAGCATTGAATTAATTTGATCCTAGGATTTCCCTTGTTATGAAACTTAAATTACTGCTTCAATTTCATTATGTGTACTTGATCCCTTCATGAATTTTATAGTGTCCTGGATTCATATTGGTTAGGCATATTTAGCCATACATTTATCCATTTCTTCAAGATATCCCAATTTATTAGTGTAAGTTTTTTTTTAATTCCTTAATAATCCTTTAAATTTTAGTGATATTAGTTGGAATGCCTTTGTCCTCACTTATAATTTTGTTTATTTGGGCCTTTCTCTCTTTAGGTTGGTTTAGCTAAAAGTTTGTCATTTTTTTTTTTGTTGTTTTTTTAGTTTTCCAAAGAACCAACTTTTAGTTACATTGATCTTTTTTTAATTTCAATTTCACTTACTTATGTAAAAACTTTAATTTTTTTTTTTTTTTTTTTTTGCTGGCTTTTGTGTTTGGTATGCTTTCTTTTTAAGACCTTGAGAATCATCATCACTGTTTATTTGATCTCTTTCAGCATTTTTTAAAAATGTAGGCACTCATTGCTATTGGCTTTCATCTTACTATTAATTTTTCTGTATCCCACAAATTTTGATGTGCTATGTTTTAATTTTAATTTAATGACAGATAGGTTTTATTTCTTTTTAAATTTTCCTTCTAATCATAAATGACTCACTATTGGTTCAATAATGTGTGGTTTACTTTAAAAGTGTTTGTATAATTTCTGTAGTTTGTATCATGGTTGACTTCTGGTTTCATTACATTGTGATAAGATGGGATGCAAAAAAAAAACCCTTTCTTATTTCTTTGAATTTTTTAAGTCTTGATTCATGGGCTAATATATGGTTTGTTTTAGAAAACGTTAAATAGGTTATGAAAAGAATTATATAGCATTAGGATGAAATGTTTTGAAAATACGTGCTAAATCCATTTGATCTATAGGGCAATTTAACTCTGTTTCTTTGTTGAATTTTTCATTTGGATGCTTTATTGGAGAATTGGATCTTGAAGTCATCCACTATTTTTGTGTCAGAGCTCATCTCTTCCTTTATGTTTAGATGTGTTTACTTTATTAATTAGTGCTCTGAAATTTGGTGAATTTATATTTATCATTGAACTGTTCCCTTCTTCACTGTATAGTGATCTTCCTTGATACTTCTGATATTCTTTCCTGATGTCTATTTTGGTAGATTAACACATAGCTACACCTGCTTGTTTGGAGTTCTATTTATTGGAATATCTTTTCACATCTTTTCACTTTCAGTCTGTTTATGTCTTTGAGGGTAATATGAATTTTTGGTATACAGCATAATGTTTGGATTTGTGTTTTTATCCATTCATGCAGTACATGACATTTTAATTTGTTCATCTAATCCATAGTTTTAATTTGGAAAACTAAGATCTTTTATATTCAGTGTTAAGTTGGGAGAATTTGTACTTGTTTCTGTCATTTTGCCGATTTTCTTCTGGTTGTTCTGAATACTCTATCTTAATTTCTCTCTCTCTGTCTCTCTCATTCATCTTAGAAACTTGCTATTTTACATTATTGTTTGATTTTATTTCTCATGTGTGGGTCTATTCTTCTAAAAGGATCTATTATTTCATGTTCTCTCATTGTGTTTATCTTTCTCCCTCTTCTGTTTAGGATTTCTGGAAGCATCTTCTATAACACTGACCTATTGATCATGAATTCTCTTAGTCAGTGCTTCTCTTGGAAGGTGCAAATATCTTCTTCAATTTTGAAATATGATAACCTTGCTGTGTATAGTAATTTTGATTGGTAGTTATTTTCTTCCAGAGCTAGAAATGCATCATTTAATACCCTTACAACCTTTAGCGTTTCAGTTGAGAAACCTCCTGTTAGTCTAATATGTTTGTGCTAAAATGTGATTTACGCAGCTCTCCCTTCAAGCTTTGAATATTCTTGTCACAAAGCTTGGCAGATTAACTATAATATGTTGTGGAGAGCTTTGTTTCTGGTCAAGTCTACTTGGCATTCTACATGCTCCCAATACCTGAGTGTCCATGTTTTTCCCAAGACTTGAGCAATTATTTAACTGAATAGGTTTTCTATACAACTCCCTCTCTAGTTTCACTAATCCTGACCTACATGGATATGGTGTCAGCAAACATCCTGTATTTCTCTCTGAATATATCGTGGGTGTGTGTGTTCAGCAGAAGGACTTCAGCCTCTCTTAGCTGTGCCTGCCTGGGAAAAGGTTGACAGCTACATTTTGCCCCTCCTTTTAAGTAGAAGTGTTCTCCATGGTGCAGGAGTCACCGGATTGTGGACAGAGATGAGCTTAGTTTCCATTTGTGGATCTGGGAGTTTGACAGACAGGCAGAGAAGTTGTTGAATGTGTGAGGCCTTGGGCTTATCCTCACCATTAGGAAAAAAATATTCCAAAGGAGAAGAAAGAAAAGAAAGTAACAAAAGAACCAAAGGAAAAGTGAGGAAGAAGAAAAACATATGAATTCAAGCAATAATTGCTTAAAATAATAATTACTCAATTTAAAATATAGAATATTTGAAGGAAAAAAATAAAAAAATTTGTTGGCCAATGTTCTTGGAAACACAAATAAGGGTGTATGATCATAGGCTATGTTGATTTAATCTTCTCTGTAGGTCTTCTAAGATTTCAATTCAGGTATGGCAGGGAGAGTAGTGGGTCACGGATGCACCTTGTTAAAATTCCTCTCAGCTCTCTTCAGTTAGGTTAAGGCAAAACGACAGAGGTGTATTTGTTCTGGATATTTTTAGTCTCTTGCAGTTGGGGATGTGTCAAATGCGGAAGCTGCAAGTTTCCACCATGTGTCCCAGAGTTGGAGGAGGAGCAATTGTACCAATTGGTGTTTTGTGCTAGAGGGGGATTCAGAAACCTATGAATCTGCTTCCCTTGATTCCAGTGCCTCCAAACCTGGAATTGTCTTTCCAAGTCATAGAGCACAGGTTCACTGATCAGCTGATTCCAGGAGCAGTGCTCTGAGCTACTGTCCCTGTCACAGCCTGCATTCCTCCAAAGCATAAAACTGTGTGTTTGCTTTTGTGAACATTCCCCTAAGCCCAAACTGTCTTGTGTGGAAGATACCAACCTGTTCAATTAAGCTGAGTATGTCTGGAAGCACTGAGTTGCAATTATGTGGGATTTCTGATATGCTCCCACCAAATACAGGACTCTTCTAAAGATGGATGCAGGTTAAGGCACTCTGACAGTTTGTTGTGAGATGTCTTGGATTACTTCTCAAAAGCTACCCTGTGAAGATTCCAAGTCACTCAATTGTTTAAGCTGTTTGTGTGCAGGGTGCAACCTTCTGAGCCATACCATGACTCTTTTTCTCTCTGAAAGAAGAGAACCCCTTCACCAACAGACCTGCAGAGTCACTTATTGACATATTACACTTCTCTTTCTTTGTTTTTCTGCTTAGTCCTTGAGTTTTTCCAGGTTTTCTTTTCTCTGCTCTCATTTTCCAGTGCTTACTCATGGCCAGTCCTGTCATCATATAGTTATATACCAGTTCCTTTGGTTCTGTCTTGCAGAAGAGCAGAAAGTGCCAAGTGCCTCTATTGTGCCATCTTGCCTAGCAATCTAAATTCTTATCTAAAGAAGTCATCTCTGTTAATGTGTGAAACAACCTTATTCACCATAATTCCCTAAACATAGTTTATCAGTTTAAATACTCTTAAACTTTGTTGATTATTATTAACTTATTTTTCAAAATGGAATATTCTAAATACCAGGTGCAATTCATTGAATTTTCTAATTATTATTCAGCCATTGTTTTTATTATATTGTTTTACTGCTATGCAAGGAAAGAAGTCAGATTTAATTTAGTCTACCATTGGCTCAATATTCAATTAGTTACATGTACCAGTTTGATACAAACTTGATTTATTTCTGATGGTTGGACTTTTACCTGTTTTATTTTCCTTTCATTTTTAATTCTGTCTGCAATCTAGAAGAAATTATCAGCCTGTTGTTTCTAATCTTTTTGTTTAAATTTTCTCAAAAAATACATTGTAAATTAACTGTAATTAATATCTCTGTTTCTAGAAAGTAGTTGTACAATTAATTCTAAATTGTAAAAAGGCAGAACACGCTTTCAAATGAAATTTGTTATCCATTTCCAACAGTTTGTTAATCAACACCTAGACTCCTCTCTTAAGTTTCTGTTTTATCATGAACATCTGTGTTATTTAGTCTTTAAAGCATAATACACAATCATCTATTTGAATTGGTCTAAAAATCTTATCACCAGTACAAGAGAACTATGTGCCCCATCTGCCTTCCTATTTTCTTTACATTTTCTTTACATATGCTTTCAGTAAATGGGGAAAAAATGATGTTTACTTATTCTCTATTTCAACCACTGTTGGGGTCATTCTTTTTATGCTGCAGAAGTTGATATTAAATTCATCTAGCAGGAAACTAAATATAGTTATATTTAAATAGTAACACATTGTTGATTATCTCTCTGTATATAAGGAAAAATGATTTTCCTCATTTAAATGTTTCACTGTGGCACAGCCATGTTCTTTTGGGAATTCATAAAAGCCAATTCTTCACCGCATCCAGTGGAACCAGGTTGCTGGAGACTGTGTTTTTTAAGTCATGAACTAATCTCTGAATCATCATCTGAATCTGGAATCATACAGTAATCCTGTGGATTCAGAAGATTATTCCCAACCACATTATTCACTGGGTGAAAATCATTCACTTTTACAATAGGTCAAATGCTTGGCTCCTTTGTATAGTGATGGTACTTTCTTCATAAAATATTTCTAAACAGAAGAACACAGTCTCTAGTGGCCCACCTGCAACTCCTTTCATTCTTCCACTCTTTTTATAACACAATAAATTTAATGTAGTTAGATATCAAAAATCCTGAGGGTCTCATCTGAGAATAACTTTAACTTCTTCTCTATTGCAAGATGGAATTTTCTCCCTATTCCTTTTCTTAGGAAGGATCTCTTCACATTTTCCCTCTAAAAATCTCTACAATACCAAGTTTATGAAAGTAAAACAAGACATCAGAGATTTTGTAATCTTAGAGTGAGAGCTAGAAGTGATAATCACCCTGAGAATTTGTTAGAGAAAGTGAGTTCGTAAGGGTTAGTCCTGTAGACTGTAATTCTCTCACTCTGAAGCTGCTTTATAAGAAAATCCCCCCCTTTTTTTTATCTCACCCTGACATTCTTCCTCTGAAAGACAACAGAGTCTGAATACAGAAAAAGCTACATTATCACCTCACCACCATATTCCTTGAACTGATCTATTCAGGTGAGCATACAATGTAAGCAGTTGCCTGAAAACTAAGAACAAGGGTTTTAACAGAAGAGGGGTCAGAATCATGAGCAGAAACCAAAAGTTAAACAGTGACAATGAGAAAGAATTTTGAGAGAAGATGTTGAGACAGAAGTTTAGGAGACTAGCATTTTGTGAAATCTTTGCTTTTATGAATCAGGTATCATCTGTGATTTCTCAGTGAACAATCAATTCAAACTCACATTGTATCTTAAAATACAAGATTTCCTTAGAAATCTCTAACACCTTAGTCATGATTTCATGAAAGCCTCTCTAAAGCTCTTTCTTATGTCATATATTTAAGAGTGTTTTTAGCTTGAAACTATGTCTTATACAGTCCAAGGAAATGACTCTTGCAAGGTATTACTATTAAAACCATTATTCTGAATGTTCTACCTTATTTCAGGGATAACAAATAAAACTCATTTTCCCTAGAAAGTATCACACCAACAAATATTGTGAATTAAATAGATAAATTGCTAAATGCTGCATCATATACTCTTCCACTGAGAATGCCTTGGAATAATTCAAACAAGATAGTTCAGACTTACCTCAAAATTAGAAAGTTTAAAGAAAAAAATTAACACATGATTTTAGCACTACACTTTCAGAGGAATGGAGAGAAAATAATAATTTTCCAATTTCTTTACATGAACAAATTTCATTATCATATTGATATGACTTCTTTTTATTTTTCATCTTGTTCTTGTAAGAACTGATTGCTTTAATAAAATGTGAGTCCTCTAGTGAAAATCATTCATATCAGTGTACTAGATTAGTTGAATTGACTGATAAAAATGCTAACTTCTATTCAGTATTTCTCTTTCAACTATATATTTATTGTGTGGAAAATAATTATTTATGTAAAAAATTCTAAAAATAGAAAAATGTAAATGGGACTTTTTAAATAAGATTTTATTTTTCATTATAGTTTTATATATTGAAGGGCTTTGTTATTACACTTCTGTTGGGATGATGTACTCTGCCCCTCACTAGCAGGGAACGAGGGACCCTGTCCCTGGCAGTAAAGGTGAGCGTGCTGCGGTGCCTTCCCCAAAAACAATCAGACACCTCAGGGAGTCAGCTCAAGCAGGAACTCGTTTATTAGCAGTCACACTCAAGCTTATACAGAAACTTAGCGAAGAGAGGAAGGGCGTGAAGCCTATAACAGTAAAGATCAACTTGTTTTTATCTTTTTTATGGGACCAAAAGGCCTGTAAATCTGGTTGTGTTCTTTGATTGCCTTAGGACTTCGTGCACTCACAAGGTTGACCCGCCCTCCCCTGGGCTCCTCAGCGCCATCCTTGTTGCACCCTATATTTCCCCCTTTTTGTTTTATTTGGCCCACCTTGCATGAGGTACAGGCCAGGCCTACCTTAGGTTAGGTACAGGCTAGGCACCTTCATAAGAAGGCTTCACTGTCAGAGATTATCATAAGGGTGCAATTGATTGTAATGAAGGCGGAGGGTCACAAGTTGGACCTTCTCTACCCTGGAGCCCACTAAGGTCACCAATCTATTAATGACACACGGCCCAAACAGGGACAGCATTATTAGGATTGGTCCTAGCAATGTAGATATTAAGGTGGTGAGCCATGGCGACCAATTTAACCATTGTTCGAACCAAGGGGAGTTTGTCTAAAAAACAGTGGAGAGAGAGAAGCAAGGAGTGAGTCCAGTCTGCTGGCACAACCAGAAGATAAACAAACATGGGGTGTAAGGAGAGGAAAGGACAGCCCAGTGGGCTGAAACTCCATGGGGTCGCCCCTCAGGTGCATTTCCGGTGTTGTCAAGAATGAGTAATTTCCATCAACCTTTTACTCATTGGGGTTGCTGGCTTCTCAGCTCCACCAACAGGGTCACACTTCCGAGCAGGAGGTGAATCAGGAACAGAGTTAAAGCAGAAAAAGACTTCTCCAGGGTTGATGGCCCTTGGAGATGGTTGGGTGGATATATTTTCTTCCATTTGCGGAAAGTCATCCGGCACCACCAGAGCCTTTTTTTCTCCTTGTTGGACAGCTTGGTCTGGGACATGGTCCTGTTTGCACGACAAAGGGGAAAATTTGGTGTTTCTGGCAGGTACCCATATGGGAGATGGTTCCTCTGGTGGGAATACACAGGCGAACCCTCTCCCCATAGTGAGGAGAAGGTCTGGCCCCCTCCATTGATGAGTCAGGGGATCTCTCCATCTTATGAGAATACATGATTTGGGAGGTCCAAGCCAACCCCAGTGTTTCTGGAACTTCGGTTCGTCAGATTTTTTGGTAAAATTTAAAATATTTATAGTCAAAAGGGCCATTTGCAGTTGCAAATGGGGGCTGAGGATTCCCCCTTTTTCTTTTAAAAGTTGCTCTTTTAGGCATTGGTGATTTCTTTCAACTATGGCTTGGCCCTGAGGATTGTAGGGAATTCCTTTAATATGTTTTATGTTCCATAGGGTGAAGAAGTTATGTGTTGCCTCACTGAGAAAACAGGGTCCATTGTCTGTTTTGATCTGCCTAGGTAGACCTAGGATAGCGAAACACTGAAGAAAATGGGATTTGGCATGTGTGGATTTTTCTCCAGCGTGTGCTGTAGCCCAACAGGCCCCCAAGAAAGTGTCAATGGACACAAACATATATTTAAGTTTTCCCAAATGGGGCAAAATGAGTAACATCAGTTTGCCATAGTATATTGGGTTTTAATCCTCTGGGATTTACCCCTGCATCCTGTGGGGGGGGGGCGGTACATGGAGAAATGGCTGGCAGGACTTACAAGTGTGGACAATCCTTTTTATATCCTTGATTGGGACAGAGGGGAATTGCTTATGTAAGCCTCTCCAATTTACATGAATTAGCTCGTGGAGCTGAGTGGCTTCATGGAGCATAAAAACATGTGCTTTAGAGGCAAGATTATCTGCCCAAAAATAGCCTTGAGTGATAAATCCCGGAAAGTGGGTATGACCTCTGATGTGCTGTATGAAAATGGGGTTACCTCTTCCTTCAAGTAGGCTATGAAGCAAGATCATAAGCATGGAAATAGGATTGCTGTAAATCCGCACTTGTGCAGAGTGGACATGTGGAAGGAGGTTAACCATATAGAGGCTATCTGAAAAAAGATTAAAAGGCTGAGTAATATCCTGTAAAGCCATGATGATAGCTAACATCTCTTTGTATTGGGCAGACCCTGAGCAAGGTTGGAATCTATAAAACTTGGGCCTCTCAGCAGAGGTCTCAAAGGCAGCGTACGCTGATCCCTTTTGACCCCAGTCTATAAAGACATAGAGTGCCCCAGAGATGAATTCCCACAGGAACAGGGTGGG
>PVKS010022834.1:13488-33271 GCA_004027875.1 Aplodontia rufa
CATAATGTCTCAAAGATGTGTTTCTTCCTTTAATGATAAGGTCAGTGAATTGATCTGCCTGGGAATAAAGCCTTGGCACCTCACTCAAAGTCGTTGGAACCCATTCTATGGGTTCCCCTTCCTGCATGATGACTGCAGTAGTAAGGTGCTCTCCACTAATGAGCCAGAGGGACAAGGGCAGGTGCACAGAATATCTACGAAGGGACACTCCATCCAGCACCTTTTGAACCTTGTCTAGGCTCTGATAGTGGTGAGGTTCGAGGATGACCTCATCTTGGGGAGACTTTCCTTTTAAAAGGGCAAACAATGGCAAGAGATCCTCTGTGGGCACTGGTACCCAGGGACAAAGCCAATTAAGTTCCCCTAATAAGTTTTGTAATTTGAGTACATTTAATTTAGAAGGGATAATTAATTTAGGTTTTAAGGGACTAGCCCGTGTCAGATGTAACTCGGTACCAGGGACTTTAAATGGTGGAATGTGCTGGACCTTATCGGGGGCCACATTCAGCCCACATTTCCTTAGGAGGTGTAAGGTCCGTGTTAGCAGACCTGATAATTTGGAAGGGTCAGGGTGCCCGAGGATGAGATCATCCATAAACACATAGATGAGAGAAGACCTTTGTGACAGCAAAGGCTGCAATAATTTTGCAACATAGCGTTGGCAAAATGCTGGGCTGTTGGCCATTCCTTGGGGCAATACAGTACATTCATATGGATCATCTGCCTGGGAGAAATTAAGGGATGGTACAGAGAAGGCAAATTTTTCACAATCATTGGGGTGTAATGGAATAGAAAAGAAACAGTCCTTGATGTCAATCACTGTAAGAGTGAAGTCAGTAGGTATTGCAGGGATCAGGGCATACCCCTTAAGGGAGTTCCCACCAAATGAATACTTTTATTAATCTCCCTCAGGTCTTGGAGTGGTCTCCATTTTCCTGAAGTCTTTTTTATCACAAAAACAGGGGTGTTCCAAGGACTTAGTGAAGGACGAATGTACCCTAAGTGTAGCTGTTCCAGTACCAAATCCTGAAGAGCCTCAAGCTTAATTTTGGGAAGTGGCCACTGCTCCACCAATATGGGCTTTTCCGATTTCCACCAGATACATGAAGTTTGGGGAGCAGTGGCCTTTAGGCTTGGGGGTAGACCTGTGTGGTTTTGCCTGGAGTGACCCTCTCAGAGGAGGGGGAATAACTGGAGGGCTCTATATCCTCTACATCCCTTTCCTCGTAGAAGGCCCTATGATCATTGGTCACGACGGCATCCATCTGTCCCAGTATGTCTTGCCCCAACAAATTAGCAGTGAGTCCCTTTACAATCAAAGGTCGTACCCTCCCCTGGTCACCATTGGGGTTGACCCACTTTAGGTACGTTTAGGTTTCTTTTGAGAGGGAGTTTCCCCCCACCCCCCAGGACCGTGGGTCCTGGGACAAGCTGCCATTCAGAGGGTACCTCTTCTGTTTTCAAGACAGTTCTGTCCGCACCTGTATCAACTAGGCAGTTGAAATTTTGCCCCCCCCCAATGATCACGTTTAACTTGGGGCTTGCCCCTCCACTACAGGTACAGTCCAGTGGGCCTATGGGAGGCGAGGCACTCATCCTCTCCTAGAAGGTCCTGCTTGCTTTAACGGGGCTGGAGGATGTCCCTCACTCAGTTTAAAGGCTTGCCCTCGATATCAAATTTGGACCTACACTCTTTCTTCCAGTGATATCCTTTTCTGCATCGAGGGCACGGTGTGGAAGGTGGCTTGTCACCCTTAGGGGTCACCCCCCATTTGAGGGCAGTCTCTCTTAAAATGTCTCTTGTGACCACACCTAAAGAAAGCTCCCTTGCTAGGGGCGTCAGGTGAACCAATCCTTTGAGTCCCCAAGGCTTTGGTTATAGCCTCTACTATGGCCTGTTTCTGCATTTGAGGCTGTGCTTGAAGCACCAGGGCAAGGGTATGTGACTTATGTGACTGAGTCCCAATGTCTTGGGAGGCTACAATCCACCTACTCATAGAGGCATCCTTCAGGCCAGCACAGGCAGTGCGATAGTCCCCGTTCAATCCCTCCCATACCAACAACTTAACAATTGGTTCCTTAATTCTCCGGGGGGGAAGTTTTTTCTTAACGCTTTGCTCAACCTTATCAATGAATTCAGGCAGGGGCTCCCCTGGTTTTTGCCTGACCCCTGCAATGGGGGATTCAGTGGGGCCCTCCTCTAACTTAGCCCATGCCGATAATCCTGCATGTTGGTCTTGGTCTCAATAGGGGTCAGCAATGGTCCCTTGTTGGATCCCTGCGGAGTAAGCGACCGCCCCGTGCCTGCCAACATGCCATAGGAAATAGGGATAACGGGGTTAGCCCTTCCATTGGCCTCTGCTCTGGTGCGGCACTCTTCTTTATAGAAGGCACACCACTTAATGAAGAGTGCCGATGGGAGTACCGCCTTGGTCACATCCATCCAATCCTTGGGGACACATGGGTTATAGGCTAGTTCCTGAAGTAATGTTTGAGCCCAGGGTGAGTTGGGTCCATCTTCCACCACTGCCTTTTTTAGTTCCTTTAGATCCCTTTCCTCCCAGGGGTACCATTGGAGGGGCCTATCACCCCCTGGAGCTAAGTTAACCGGGAAGGCTTGGGGTTGGGACTCTGAACCTTTGGAGGAAGAGAAGTGAGCCTCCGCATATATAAGCTCAGAGGGTAGCGCCAAGGGGTCATAGGGATCCTGGTCTTGTAATTCCCTTCTCAAGAGGGTATAAGGAGACTCCTGATTCTGGTTAGACCCTCCAGAGACCCCCTCGGACACCCCTGAATTGGGGGCATACGGGGGGGGGGGCGAGGGCTCAGTTCCAAGGTCTCTGCCATGAGGAGAAGTAACTTTCACTTTTGTTTTGATCTCTACCTTCTGCGCTTGTGCTGGGCATGGGTCCCCCTCTTCCTCAAATGTACCCCAACTACCCCGTTGCGTCCTCCCTTCAGGGTCGGGATCCATGTTTTGGGACACTTCGTGTGAAGTCTCCTCATCCTTGTGCTTGGAGTCCCCGTGGGTGGGGGAGCAGGGACTGTATCGGGGTGGAAGGAAGTCTTTAACGCTGATAATGTAGGGTGGAAACCGAGGTGGGGGCAATGCCCAATTGCTTTCCCTCTCCAGAGCGATCCATTCCACCCTCGCCCAGGTAGTCCAAGAAAACAAATAGGAGCATGGAACCCAGGGAGCAACTTCTATAATGTGTTCCCAGGTCTTTTCGGCATTATGATCACTGATTTCAAGCCCCCGAGAACTCAACATGAGGCGTAAGGCCTTAAGGGCAGGCTCATCTTTTAAAGAGGTTGCATCTCCCATCTTAGGGTCTCACTCACCCTGGAAGACCGCTTAGCCCGCTCACGCTTGGGGTCACTGTTCGGGCGCCAGATGTTGGGTTGATGTAGGACTCAGCCCCTTGCTAGCAAGGAACAAGGGACCTGTCCTTGGTGGGAAAGGTGAGCGCGCTGCGGTTCCCAATCCCCAGCCTTCCTCAAAGAAAATCAGACACCGTAGGGAGTCAGCTCCAGCAGGAACTCCTTTATTAGCAGTCACACTCAAGCTTATATAGAAACCCAGCGAAGAGAGGAAGTGCATCGAGCCTATAACAGTAAAGGTCAACTTGTTTTTATGTTTTTTATGGGACCAAAAGTCCTGTCAATCTGGTGGTGTTATTTGATTGCCTTAGGCCTTCCTGCACTGACAAGGTTGGCCCGCCCTCCCCTGGGCTCCTCAGCGCCATCCTTGTTGCACCCTATACGCTTCCATATATGCATACATTATATATCCCTCTTTACTCTCCCCACCCTCCCCTCCTCTCCTCTCCACTCCCCAAACCCCTAATCTGCGATGTTGCCCCAGCTTGACTGGTAATCTGTCTAGTGAATCTATTGTCTAAACTTACTGTTTCTTATTATTTCCGTATTGTACTAGCTTCCACAAATGAGAAAACATTTCACCGTTGAGTTTCTGGGTTTGACTAATTTCACTCAGGATGATTTTTCACCATCTCCATTCATTTACCAGAAAAAGCCATGATTTCACTTTTTTAAAAAAAATTGTTGTGTCACTGTAGTAAGCCGAATTTATATCTTCTGGGAAAATACCCAGGAAATGGATAGCCAGGTCATATGTTGTTTCTGCTCCTAAATTTTTTAGGGATCTCCATACTGCTTTCCAGATTGATTGTACAAGTTTGCAGTCCCACTAACAGTGTATAAGGATTCTTTTTTCCACAACCCTTCTCCAGCATTTGTTGTTGTTTCTATTCTTGATCTTTGCCATTCTGACTAAGGTGGGGTGAAATCTTAATGAAGTCTTAATTTGCATTATCCTGATTGCTAGAATTGTTGAATATATTTTCATATATTTATTGGCCTTTCGTATTTATTCTATTGAGAAGTTTCTCTTTAGCTCTTTTGCCCATTTATTGATTACATTATTTGTGTGTTTGGTATTGAGCTTTATGCATTTTTTGTGTATCCTGGATATTAGACCTCTGTCAGAGGTGTAGCCAGCCATGATTTTCTTCCAAATAGTGTTTTTGTTTTCTTTAATAAAATTTAACAACTTAGTCTTGCATCATGATCAGAGAACCATATGTGTTGTCTTTACAAAATGCTTAGGGAGGGCTTCTAATGGTGATTATTTATTATTATTATGGTTTATTTATGTTTAATGAACCAGACCTGAGTTTCTCAAAAGTAAAAAAAAAAAAAATAGTACATACAAGTCATTGTATTGATTTTAATTTCCATTCATATATTTAATGCATCCCTTATTTCTGTCTTCTTTCTTCTATTACTAATTTGTAAAGTACCAATTAGTCAAAGGGAAGAATAATATCTGATGAAGTGATGATAATCAGACTTATGAAGATCATGAGGACAAAAAGAAGGGTTTGGAGAGGCAAAAAAATAATTTTGAGTTTCAAGCAGAGGGCAGCAGTGTATGACTATGCAGAGAAACGTTTCACATAAAAATCATCTGAGTTTTCTTATTGTTCTTTCATTTTATCATTTATGCATTCAATCAACATTCCTAGAGTGCTATGTTTTTGGCACACTGGTAAAACAGTGTGGTAACAGTCCTGGTATACAGAACTAAATAATGCACAGTTATCTACAGTTGTCTCCAAACAATTCCACAGTGGGTGTGACATATGTGTAAGAGATTTAATACACACCTGCATTATGCATTAAATCCTCTCAGTCTATAGAAACTCATCCATTACACAGGCTATTGTTGAGCAGATGCTGTAAACAAATGATGTAAAGCGAAGTGAGGAAGCACTGACAACTCTTGTGACTTATTGAGCCATTTAAAATGAGCAATGAGCCAAAGCAAGAGTCCTACAGAGAAAGAATCAATAATGAATACATTTTCATACATATTTCCTTAAGAAAAGGGTAATAATCATGTGGAATTCACTTCTGTTATCAAATAATCTTACAGGGCCCCTTTTGCCCCTCCCCATGGACTCTAAAACAGATCTCAACTACTATTAGCACCATAACTGTTAAACTTTAGATGCTCAGTACATTGTTCAGAATCCATTGATTCATTAAAACATTCAGAGGGAAAACAGCAATTGAATGAGTATTGCATTATTGCAATACTTCACAGGATAGAAGAAATGTGGCATTCTGGGAGTACATCAGTTGTTCTACATTGTGAAAATTTACCAAGAAGGAATAAGTAAAAATTGTGTCTTCTATTCCACCTTACTTTAAAATCTCAAGCTAGATCATTTTCTGTATAAAATTGGATACCCTATGGATCTTGGAATTTTTTCCAGGGTCCTTGAAACAAGATACTATCAATGCAGTGGAATGATGCTGTGTGTATGTGCATGTGTCTTTTACAGGTTTTGTTTCCTTTGCAAAACCTTGAATGATACTACAATTTTGGTGAAGATATCCAGAGATGATATGTATGTTGCTAACATGGCAAGTTTCATAATACATGTCCTTTGATAGAAAGATCTTTTCCCCTAGAATCAGAGGAAGGAAGAAAGAAAAACTAAGGTTTGAACCTTGTATCTCTAATAATGTTTGGAATTTTAAGTACTATTTGAATTGTCTACAGCAAGCACTCTAAAGTTCACAAGGATAGAATTAAAGAGAATCAATTACCTCTAAATTTACATTTTTCATGTATAATTATGTGTACATATATGGGTATTTGTATATCACTAGTACTGAAAGTGGTGTGTTGGCCCCAAAAATAAGCCTGCAGATATCCCTGCTTGCTCTTCTCTGTAAGCAAGAATGATGTCAGTTAAAGTTTATATAAATATAATTACATGTCAGGACACTTGAAAGAGGGAGTCAATGAATCAGATGCTATATTTATGCTATACTAGCCAAACCATCCCCTCGCCAAAAAAAAAAAAAAAATGTGGTGCTGACTCTTCCACCAGTAAATACCATTTTGACTATTATCTTCTAATTCTTACCATACACATTGAAATTCTTTGGTCCCATGTGTTAACTTTGGCTCACTATAGTCAGGTACCGTTGCTAAATTCCACTGTTAACTGTCATTCTTCCTTATGCCAACTCATAAAGCTACCACAGTGTTTAAGTGGTCTTTAGATTCAGGTTCATGTCCCAGTTCAAGGCTTGCCATTATCTACTATTTTTTGTAACGTGTTCCACTGATTTGGCCAGTATATTTGAACCAATTGTAGTTAATATAATTATTTCTTTCCAAAAGTACCTGCAGACTGAATTTTCAGTGCTTCCTTTCTCCTGCTAAAAGACATGCTAATGGGACCATTTTAAGATGCATATTGTTAATTTCTGGGATTTTAGAATTGATGGAGTATTATAAAGCTTTAGAAAGTTTATAAATTCTTATATCTTTATTTTCAGATTAATATAGCTTAACCTGTGGATCTTACACCATTAGGCTGTAGAGTCTCATATCAACTATAATTGAGCATTTTTAAACAATGAAAATTTTCACTGAAATTTCCTTAAATATACAAAATGAAATCGTATATACAGTTTTGTGTTTTGAAGCAACTTCCATAGTTTAAGTGCATGCTGAATTGTTAGTCACCAAGTTAGAAAATGAGAACAATTAAAAAAAATGGAAAGAAAAAGAGGATAAATATGTTATTCATTTTCATTATTTTTCTTTCCATTTTCTAATTAATTTCCTTTAAGTAAATTTCTCCAAATCCTTTTACAAGGACTAGAAAAAGTGCAAATAATTGTAAATTTATGTACAAGGTTTTCATACTTTTTTAATATTAGCTTTCTATATCTTAATGCATAGTAATAGATTTTGATTAAATAAGGGTAAAGATACATTTAATTAGGAAAGAAAAATGAGATAATTTCTAAACTTACAAATGGTACATTAGAAATATTTTGACATTACAAGTATTTCAACAAGGATAAAAATGTTGATGGTTTGAACTCAACCCTCCTCCTGATGATAAGAAATGAAATAGAGACTACATTTTACTTTAATTCTTTAAGATAGAACTCATTGTGAGGCACTCCTCCAAACCAGCATCACAGATTTCACATATTCATGTAGGTCTCCTTTTAGCATTGGTAAGCATCAAATAAAATTTAAAAGAGAAAAAAATGTTCCTTCATCATGTATAGCAACTTTCATCTCTGAGAACTTATAAGCCAACATGTTATATTAATTTGGTATCTGGTTATGGTAGACTCATGAAAAATAAAAATTTCATTCTTTCTTGTTGGCCTTGATTTTATTCTAGGTAATTTTCCTTTCTTTTCTCTTGGGACTTACTTCATAACATGCCTACAAATTCTGGACAGGATTAGATAAGTCACATCATCTTTCACACCTCATTAGCTTTAACAAATACATAGTTGGCATTTACACAAACACCATCATACCTGCTGTTCAGTTCCTCACTATATTGCTTTCCTGCTGTTTTTACAGGTGGCATTTAGCAGTGCTATTCTGAGATATATCATAGTTGCTACGTCATTTTCACAGACTTGTAAGCATAAACCTGGAAAAAAAATTTTACTTAGAAAACAATCCCAATCAAAATACAAAAAGTTTACAGAGCACAAAAGAGAAAAAAGTATATATTTAACATCACCAAGACCTTCCAAAATCACTGGAAAGAAATCATAGTCATAATTTTTACTGACATTATTACTTTATTATCAAATAAATTAATGTGAAGTTGGAAATATTTGTTAATACAACAAAGCTACGTTATGCTATAATTATAATTTATATCGACAATAATAGCTGGGTGTGATGACACATGCCTGTAATGCCAGCAGCTAGGGAGGCTGAGGCAGGAGGATCACAAGATCAAGGACAGATATCCAAGTAAGGATCAGGACGTAGCTCAGTGGTATAGTGCCTAAGAGAAAAAAAGAAAGAAAGAAAATAGCAACACTGTTCTCCAATTAAATATAGCATTTTTTTTTAGCTGTTTAAATTTCTGTCCTTCTTAGTATTAACCTATAAAAGTTACCAAGAGTTGAAAATAAATTTTGACAAGTCTCTTTTCTATATGAGAGTAGAAATCTGAAATAAGGAAATAGATGAAACTAAATGTAAGGTAAAATGTATACCAAGTCTTTGAAAATAAGAAGAGGCAATGTAAACATTACTATGAAGTAAAGTCCCTAAGGAACGTGGATATAGTTCCCTGATAGAACACTTGGCTAACTATATGAGACCCTGAGTTAAATTCACAGCATTGTAAAATAAATAGTGAACATTCAATGTCCTTAGCAATTTGTCAAATGCTAACCAATATTACACTGAGATTTCACCTCACTGCAATTAGAATGGCATCATCAAAACTACAAAAACCAGGGGGTTGGAGCAGTGGCTCGGGGTTACTGTGCTTTCCTGGCATGTGCAAGTACACAGGTTCAAACCCCAGCATGCACTTACACAACTAAATGTCAGAGCAATGAAAGCCATGTGAAAAACTCAATAAAAATTGAGATTCTCTCTCTCTCTCTCTCTCTCTCTTTCTCACTGTCCTTTTCTCTGAAAAAATACTACAAAAACCAAATTAATAAATGGTAAGGATATGAGGAAAAATAAATACTCATGCATTTTGTCTGGGATTGTGAATTATTACAATCACTTAGGAAAAGAGTGTAGGAATTCCTCAAAGGACTAAGAATGGAACCACCAATGACCAATTTATCTCACTCCTTGGTATTTATCCAAGAGAATTAAAATCAGCATACTAGTGTGATACATATGTGCCCATAATTATCGTACCACAATAACCAAGTTAAGGAACCAGTCTCAGTGCCCATTAATAATGAATGGATAAAGAAAATGTGGTACATACACACAACATAATTCAACACAACTATAAAGGAATTATGTCATTTGCTAGTAGATGGATGGAGCTGGAGAACAGCATTCTAAGTGAAATAAGAGAGAATCAAGTTCAAGAGTAGAATGTTTTCTTTGATATGCAGAAGCTAGAGAGAAATACAGAATAAAAACGTGAATCTCATATAAATAGAGAACAAATGGTGGCGTAGAAAAAGAGGATGTAGCTGGGAGAAGGAAAGACAGGAAAGGAAAGACACTTGGGAATGAAACTGACCAAATAGTCCTGTGAGCATGTATGAATGTATCACAATGAATTTCATTTTTATGTGTAACTACAATGTATGTTTTTTTTTTTAAAAAAAATAAATAAATAGAAGGAAGAGCCTAGAGTAGTGGATGGGGAGCAGGGGAAGAGAGTCAAGAAGAAATATTAGAAGTTCTGGGGATTTAAACTGAGCAAATTTTTTTATATGTTTTTATGAATGTCAAGTGAATCCCACTATTATGATGACTATAATGCACTAACAAAGATGCAGGAAATTTAAGTAAATAAATTCAATATTTATCTTGTGCAAGACCTGAGGATACAATAAACTACAGGGAACTGTGCCATGCCACATTTACTTTGTGAAACAGGGAGTTATTTTTATTTTTTATTTTTATTTTTTTATTTATTAGATGGATATAGAGATACAATTGAGGGGGAAACATTATCAAACATTCAAGAACCAATGTATATATACTTAGTTATCCAGGAATAATGCCATATCATGGATGTCCAGCTTGGATTCCCCCTGTTGTTGTTTCCCCCAGAACTCCTGAGTTAAATGGATACCTCATGTAGGACAGAGATCTCCTTCTGAGATGATTCCCCCATATTCCCACCCTCCAGTCTCCTAGGATTTTTTCCTACACCCTGCCCCCCATCCCCCTCTCTATGCCTTCAAGTGACCTAGGGAGTCATCTCCCTGAAACAGGGAGTTAAACATTGGAAATGAAATTTGTGAAGTTTGGTCAAGGTGCCATTTTAGGGAAAGGGCAATATTGAAAGCTAACTCTTAGGAACCATAGATTTCTTTGTACTGGTCCTGTTCTGAGACATCCACCATAGCTTACTGCAAGGCTGAGGTCTTACCATGGCCATGAATCTGATGAAGAAATAAAAATGGATTTAAGTAGGGGTTTGAGTTGTAGCTTAGTGGCAGAGCATTTGCCTAGCACATGTGAGGTACTGGGTTTGAGCCTTAGCACTGCATAGAAACAAATAAATAAAATACAGGTATTCTGCTCATTACAACTAAAAAAAATTAAAAATCAATCTGCATAGAGATAGATTCCAAAGAAATGCCCCTTTCCACATCCCATATCTCTCAAGGTGCAGAACAGCATCTCCTTTACCAAGAGACTTTGGATTTGTAGAAATCATTCAATCTGATTTAAGGAAATCAACTGTGCTGGAAACTTTCTTGTGAAACTTTCTGGACTGTTTGTATTATCCATAAATTTTCCTTTTGTATGACATGTTAAATGGCCCCTCATTTGCTTCCCTCATCAGGGAATAACACCTTTTACTTAAAATGCTTTCCTGACCAAAAATATATAAATAAGAATAAAAATGATGAGTGAAAAATGCACAAAACATATCTTTGCTAAATTGGCCTTAAAAATCACCATTTGGGAAATAAAAATAACTAAGATCTACTAGCCTATCAAAAACCAAATTCCTCATTTTGAACCTTTTCAGGCAAGTCTGTCTGAAAATTCCATTAAAAAGGAGAAAAAGAAATAATGCTGTCACTGCTTGTTGATAATAAAATCATTTTCCACTGAAACTTATTTTATCAGCTGGCTAATAATGTACTTCTAGTCTTTGAGTGGGAAAAAAATAATAATCCCAATAATGTTTCCTTTGAAATTTTGTCACCTCAGGCTTTATCAAATCTCCATAGTCAATAAGAAAATTTCCTCTCTCCTCCTTCCCCATTATCTCCAAAACATCAAGTGCCTATCCCTTTACTTTCTGGAGGGAAGGATTAAGTCATTTTCATTGTCTTTGAGTCAATATTTCCAAAGAACAATCAATTATTTTTTGTGTGAGATTTCATAAATAAAGCCAGATGTTGGCAAGTGATTAATCATTCATTTCTTGTTCATCTTGAGAGAACGGAACAATCATAACAAAAGCAAAACATATTCTGTTTTCCATTCATTCAGTTCATCTTCAGCAAATGCATGGTTTACAATTAATCCACAAGGATTCTTGGCTATCCGCTGAGTCATTTGGAAAAGCACTTCGAGAAAAGTGACGTTTTGACAGTCCCTAATGCATTTGTACCTACATGAGTTTCTGCACTTTCTTTTATTTAAAACAAAGCTTATCAGACTGAGTTCCAATCTTGATGGTATTATATGCTTGTTGTGTGACCTTGGGTAAGTTTTAAACCTCTTTTTTTTTTAACCTTTTTCTTATCCCTTAAATTGAGATAGAACACCCCCACACATACACAGCCACATACACTTTACCAGGCAGGGTTCAACAGGAGAAAGAGGGAATACACACATATTTATAGTAGGGAGTATTACATGTATTGACATAATTCATGCAGCGCACACAAATATAGACTTTAGTTAAGCAATTCCTTTAAGGATGTTGTCACCATATCTGTTTCTGGAACTATCACACGTGTAGTTGGCTATCCACAAAGCCATATCTCCAGTTGTGGCCCTTCACCTTGACAGCAAAGGCATGCTGCATAAGCTGGAGTCTTTGGCAGAGCTTGGCATATACACCTGATACAGAAGAAGCCAAGGGGTGACATTAAGAAGGAAGAACGACTGACACTTCATACCAATAAACTGACTCAGCTGATGAGCAACATTGTTCAAGCATTCTGTGAAATGATACTTCTTCCCATTAGCTTACTAAATATACTCCCAAGTCCACTTCATGGTTTTCATTAAACAGAAACTTATAACAAGTGAATACTGGGAATGTAGTTCATACTAGCTAATATCACATACACATTCACTATATCATATATGCAAATAAAATCAAGTTTTCTTTTAATGTTAGTAACTGTTGCATTCATTTGTTTTAGATTTGCTTACTTTCCCCTAGAAATTTAATAAGATTCTGATTCAGAATACTAGTTTCAGAAAATATTTTAGGGGTATGAAAGGATGAAGAAAGAGGGCATGTAAAATTGAATTCATGAGGTAGTCAAAACAAGAAATAATTGACCTAAAACAGCAAGTTACTATTGTTTTATTATTTAAGCAACTTAAAAGTTACCAAAATCTGTGAAAAGTTGAGTTTTTTTTTTTAATCTTTGTGCATCTGGAAACAACTCTGTCTCTCTGACAGTTAAGATAAAGCTTGACCATGAAATTCTACTTTTCATTACTATATGAAGAAGTCAGGGATGTAGCTCTAAATTCTCTGAGTACTTATTTTATCAATCAGCTTCATGGGGATAGATTTTAGTTTGAAACAAGGAATAATAGTGCATATCAATTCTATACAGAGCCATTTTGTCCTTATTGAGAAGTTTGCTTTTCTTTACTGAATGGAATAAACTTATTAACTGCTCAATTAGCTAATTGAAAAAATAAGTACTCAGAAATTTTTGGGCATCATTTTTCAGTTGAACAAGTATTGATTCAGTTACACTTAGAATGGATCACACTGCTTAATCTGTCATGATATTTAATTTTATTATTTAGGTAATAGTAATAGATTGTTGTTTTTCAGATTTAATCAACATATAAATAGAAAAATAGAAATTAAGGTATATATATTTAAACTATACAATGTGATGATTTGCATATGTATACATAATGAAATGATTTTTACCACCAGGCTAATTGACATATGCATCAACTTGTGTAGTTACTTATGTTTGTGTGTGAGTGCTACCAACTTCCTGGATTCTCATGTTGTCAGAAGAGTCTATAAAAGCAGATTGACATAGAAACAAGATTCTTTTTCTTATGCTTGAGCACAAAGGAGGAAGCATGTAAGAGAGATATCCCAAGCTGACTTAAAAAAATGGAAAAGGGTTTACAGCTTGTATGCCATGTACAGGGTAGGCAGGCGCCCTATCCTATTGATACCATAACTTGATATGATGACAGATGGAGGCAGAGCTTCAGTTTGCTGGCAGTTTTTCACTATGCCTTTTCATGCCATTAGTGTCCCCTTACCCTCTTAAGTGTCTAGCTCAGGATGTGACTTTTACTATGCTAACAAAGTGAAGGTAAATATAGATTACTTTAGTGACCATTCTCCTCATGTGTTTGCCTCTTGCAATCTGGAATTTGCCTCTTATCATGGAGGGAGTTCTTAATATTATTTTCAGAACAGAGCAGACTATTTTCCTGTCTCAGTGGTTTGATTTTATTGACCCTGTCTTGTCTGGCTCTGGCTTCTTGGTATCTCTGCTGACCAGATAGTCTCAGAAGGCTGAGCTGACTTTCTGATCTCCCTTCTCTAGTTTCATTATCTTAATTCTGCAGCCTTGAAAACTCTGATACTTTTTAACTCCTATTTTTCTGGTGTGTCTGTCAACTCCATAAGACTAAAGTCTCCAGAGTTGTTTCATGACCAAGTTTAAGATCTACTTTTGAAGCAAAATTCAAATATAAAAGACAATATTATTGACCATAATCCACATGGAATTCAGAAATAATTCATGTTATAACTGAAAATTTCTATACTTTGACCATCTCCCTTTTTCTCCTATCCTCCATGCTGAAGAAACAATTCTCTCTGTTTCACTAGTTTGACTCATTTTTAAAATGCCACAAAGAATTGATACCACACACTATTTATCTTTCTCTATATTCTAATGTCATGTATCCAAGGAAACTCTGGATTTATCCGTGTTGTCAAAAATGACAGTATTTCCTTCTTCATAATGCTAAAGAAGACACTCCATTGTTGTGCATTTATGTTTGTAGAACTTTATCCAACTTAAGTTGTTTATATATCTTGGATATTTTGAGTAATGCTGCAATGAATATGGGAGTATATATATTTTAGGGGATACTGATTTCAGTTCTCTTGGAGGCATAGCCAAAAGTGCGATGACTAGATGATATGATGTTTATATTTTTATTTATTTATTTAATGGGACTGGGGATTGAACTCAGGTCTTTCCACATACTAGGCAAGCTTTCTATCACTGAGCTACACTCTCAGGCCTCTATTTTAAGATTTTTGAGGGATCTTCATTCTGTTTTCCATAACAACATATAAATTTACACTCCTACCAATAGTGTACATGGGCTCTCTCTTCTCCACATCCTCATTGAATTTTGTACTCTCTTGCTTTTCTGATAATGAAAAATTTACTATGTTTGAAGCAATAAATACCCATTAGCTTCTGTTCTTTAATAGTGTTAATATACAATTTGGTTACCTCATATTTTCTTTACAAATAATATCTGTTTTGTTTGAACTCTTTGCTCCTTTGGCATTTGTGGACTTGAAGAAACTTCAAAATTACAAGCTCTGCATGGTTAGAGAATTTCAATGTAATCTACACAGTATCAACTGAAATAGTGTTTGTATTTGAAGTATTCACAATATTATGTACTCACTGTTATAGAGATCAGGATATGAATTTTTAGAAAACTAGAAAAAATGCTCCTGTGGGTTCTCCTAGGACTACACCATGAGAATATTACTTTAGAAGAAAGAATGATGTTGAGCCTAGAGCTGGCTATAGATAGAGATCTGTAAATATATACAGATGCAGCAGGAGAATGGAATCCCACAGTGAGTGTGAGAAATGTTGAGGAAATATCTTTCTTTATTGTAGATATTGGCCTGAGAACATTTGGCAGCTTTTTATTCGTGCTTTTTGAGTTCCTGAATCAATCAGTAGTAGACACTGCTTGATTTTGGGGAGGACAGTAGGAAGAATATCAGAAAATGCTTGTTCCCAAATAATAATTGCTCCTAGCAATTTATAGAAAATATATTCTTGACAAAGGTCAAGGTTGTTGAACTCTGTGTGAGAAATAAGTAATCACAATGTTTAAATAGTTTAGGGTCATTCTGGTCGATACAAGAGGTTACTCAAGGTCTTCAGTAATGTTTACTTCTTGAATATAGCAACACTCTGTGATTTTTTTTTGTGTGTGTACTTTTCCAAACTTTTTTTTTAAGTTGTTAGGAAGATAAAATTTTTAAAATCTTCGTAACTGTGAAGCTTAAATACATTCTCCAGCTGTCATATTTAATTGTTACCATTATAATGTCAGGTAAAGCATGGTATGCAAATATAAAGCAAAGCCCTTTGAAAACATAACGTCTGTGTACATTGATTATTAGTGAAGAAGCGTGAAAGCAACTGTTCCTCAAATTGAGCCATCGCTTAGAAAATTCCAACAAATGTGTTGTTTGAAGAATGAAATTTTAGATGCCTTTTAAGACTCAAAGAACAGAAATGACAATTGCCACAAAATAAGTACTAATAAACACAGACAACTTCTGCAAATTAAAGTTTCATTATCAAATAATTCCATCTACTATCTTGCATACAGAGCTTTGTCTGTTGGAAGCTTCACACACTTAAAAAAGCAAGTATTTAAAAGTTATACTGTCTTTAAAATTAAACTCAACTTGCTAATATTGTCAAATAATTTTTTATAGTATTCTGTTTTAGCAGTATCTTATTATCCTACTTTATAAGTACACAACATCTTTTACGATTATCAACCATTCCTAAGTGTTGCATTTGTATACTTTAATCTCTATAGCAGTCCTACAATTTACAGAAAGTAATTTTATCCATAGCCATGGTGTAAATAGGGAATGATAAAATGAGTTCAAATGAAATTGTTAAATGCCATGTATGGTTTCAAAGTTCTAAACATGTGTTTTCTTATTGTATTTGCTTAAAATATAGTGGTGGAGTAAACCCTTGTTCATAATAATGAATGATTTCACTGTTTTTCTTCATTTTCTCTTGAACATCTAAGTGTACAAAGTCAACCTAATGCTGCTCCTTAAACCATGGCAAATTATGAGCATTGATCTTAACAAAACCACAATCATATATCATTTATCTATGAATTTTTGTCAGTATACACTAGACTATTATTTTAATTAATGTCTATATTTCAATTTCTGGATGTTTTTAAAATTGAATCATGCATCCTATTTACGTGTATTTATTTTAGTAAGTGATTTCATGGCATAGATCTCCTTTTGCACCTTTTTTCTCACTTAGAGTCATATTAAAAAATTCCACACACAAATATTGCTATGCAAAAATCTAATCCTGAAGCAAGGTGTGGTGGTACACACTTGTAATTCCAGCAATTTGAGAGCCTGAGGCAGGAATCACAATTTCAAAGCCAATCTCAGCAACTTAGTGAGACCTTGTCTCAACAAACAAACAAACAAACATACAAATAAAAAACAGGGCTGCGTGTTTGGCTTAGTGATTAAACATCCCTGGATTTAGTCTCTAGCACCAATGAAAGAAAAAAAAAAGCAAAAAACAAATCTATTCCTAACTTCTCATAATATTCATTCAATGTATTTTATATTTCTCTTCTCCCACTTGTGAACTACTAGGCATTTTTCCCATAAGGAGTCATTCTGAAATGATTATATAGTCCATATTGCTGAATATATTTCTCTTTGGGGCACATTCTCAAAAGCCAAAATGCTATATAGCAGGATAAAACAAAGTCATAGCAGATGATCAGCCACATCCATTCACCAGCAATCCATCCTAGTTTGAAAAGCCTCCATCTCTTGTATCAATAACATTTCCAAGCCTTTTGATTGATAGCAGTCTAAAAAATGTGGAGTTCATTTCTCATTTTTATTTGCTTTTTTATGAATATTTTTAAGCATTAATTTATACACCCAAAAGGCTTTTGTATTTTTCTACAGTTGCCTTGATCATATTTTTCAATCATGTTTACTGTTTTATACATGTTGATTTGCAAGTTTCTTGTGTATTCTAGATGTTAATTCCTTATTGATTTTATATTAGATATCTTTTTTAGAACATTCTCTTGTAAGTCATGCAATAAAATTTTAGCATATATTTAAGTTTTTGCTTCTCACACCTAAAAACAATCTGTATTCCATGCAGTTTGGGTCAAAAAATAAATGTCAAAAGCATATGCTGTTCCTTCCATCTTCTTATTCTAACTTAGCTTTTAGTTTTCATCCTTATGTTCATAAAAAGGTTTTTATACTTTTTACACTTTTATTAATAAAAACTAGTTTTCCTTTCTATTTTGGAATCATAGAGTACATGATAGGACAGGGCCAAGTGGGATACCATGTGATTTTGTGTATTGTATATATTTTCCTGGCATCCATACCCGATACCTTTGATTTATATCATTGCCCAATCCAGAGTCATACAGCCACTTGTCACTGAACAAGAAATTTCTGGAACCATGTCATCAGTGGAACATCCCACTTCTATCACCAATTAACAAAAAAGACTGTGGCTTTGAAAGTCTCCCTTATGTGTTATTTCACTGAATCCCCAGATATTTAGTGAAGATTGTAATAATTACATGGTGTTAGAGGTCTGTGGTGTTGGAATTCAATTATTTTCCATAACTTTCTGATATTACAAAGATAAGAATCACCAAGAAGAACCTAAATATTAGCCATACTGAGGCTCTTAGCTATACATAGATTAAGGGATAAAGAAGGAAAACAGGAGTGGCAAATTTCCACAGGAATCATGGTGAAGCTCCTTTTGTTTTTTTCTCTTCTTAAAGACAGTGAGATAATTAATTTTTATTTTTTCATTTGTTTTTTGTTTTTCCAACACTTAATTGTGTATGTGATTCTAGGGTTTGAACCCAGGTCCTCACACATCCCAGGCAAACTTTCTACTGTTAAGTCACCTCCCCAGGCCAGGAGCTCCTCCTCAATTTGTCTTTGAAAGCAGTTCAGGGAGGACCCTAAAAAGACATAATGACTCTATATAATGTGTTCTCTACAATGGAATATTAGAACAGAGAAAAGGTGTTAGATGATAACTAAGGACATGAATATATATATATATATGTATATATATATATACACACACACATACTTATTTGAAACTAATATATTCATATAGTTTTATTAATTATCATCAGTGAATCATACTAATGTGAAATGGTAACAACAGGGAAAGTGGCTGTGAGTTACACTTGAATTTTCATCATTCTATTATTTTTTACATATATCTGAAGTTGTTCTAAAAATAAAGTTTATTTAGCTGGGTATGGTGGCACATGCCTGCTTTCTCAGCTACTCAGAAGATTGAGACAGGAAGATTATGAATTTAATTCCAGTCTGGGCAACATAGCAAGACCCGTTCTCAAAATCAAATATAGACAGGACTGTGGATGTGTCTCAGTTGTGGAAATCTTCAGTACCACAAAAAATTAGAAATATATAATTTGTACATATACACATATATGCGTATACATACATATATTGTATATGTATATTATATATTATATATATTATATATATTTCAATATTTACACATATGTATAATATGTGTTTCAAGGTAAAATATATCTTCACAGAGTTAAGTCTGAACTTTAGACATTATAAGATGTACCTTGAATTCCTACAACTACAGGGAGCATAGTTGTCCTTCAACCTAAGCCTTTTGGTTCCTAGCCAGGGACTGGACATATCATGGATACCATCCACAATTGTTCCTGTGAAATATGAATAACTCCCTGATGGCCCCACTCAATCTTCTTTAGAATGGACTTCATTCAAGGACACTTCTACTCAATCTTCCACCCATATCTTCTATACACAGTGTCACACATGTGTTCCCACATAGCTCTCTAGACCCTTGCCTTTAGCCCCTTCCAAACTTTCTCTTGTAGGTCTCCTAATAAAATCTTGGTAAGTTTAACTATATTTTAGCATCTACTTCCCAGAGAACCTTTGCTAATCTAGTGATGGATTAGCATTTCAATTTGGCATAATGTAAAACATGAAACTCAGAAAAATATACATATCATCAAAAGTAGAAACTGAAAGATTTTGAAGCAGACCTGAGATAACATCTAGAAAGGAAATCAGTTCTACTATAAACCTATATTTCACCCAGTGAGAACTTCATTAGATTGCTGACCTTTTGTCTAATAACTTTGTACTGTTCAATTCACTGTGTAATAGTTTATTTTGACAATGCAAAATTAATATAATTACATGTAAAAGTTAATATGAAATATATCAGCGAATTAAATATACAATGAAGGCATAAAAATGTGGAGGTGGGGTCTAGACCCTGGACAATGAGAAAGTTGGTCTAGTAACATGAGTTAAATCCAGATAAGATGTAATGCTTTACAATCTAATACTTTTTTTAGAGTTATAATGGGAAGGGGAAGGGAGGGATAAGGGAGGGTAATTGGGGGGGCACTCCTGGGGATAATTGCAATATCCAGAATATATACACATTTTAT
>PVKS010022835.1:0-33150 GCA_004027875.1 Aplodontia rufa
TGGTAAAAGAGAAAGATGATGAATATCAATTACATCTCAGAATCAAAGGCAGCAGCAGAGAATATATTTCATTCCAAAAACACTTCTTTTGTAAGTTTTCTCAGGAATTGTGACCAACCCATATCCAGGAGCAAATTTAAAGAGAAGCAAACAAGTCAGGTTCTGCAGTCTGAACCTGCGGGATTTTCCTCATCTTTGGGGAGCTCCATGTTTAATCAAAAGCTCAAAATTTGTAACTTAAAAAATTAATACCTTTAATAGTATATTTTCATAATTTATATTAAAATTATGATTTGCATGCTAAAAAAATTAAAAAGAGAAGCAAACATCTGATTGGGGCAAGGAGTGAACTGCCCTGCACTACCCCCACCTCTGTCAGTTGACAACTCAGCTTCCCGTCTTCTGAAGAATTGTCATTCCCTTCCCCTGAGAGACTTCGTCCCACCTTGATCAATAACTAATTGACACAGGAATACAGCAGACTGACTCTCTTGCCTCAATGGGGAACTAGATCTGTCGTTCCATTTGTGCTTCCGAGTTTTCTTGGAGAATCAGCTAAGATCACATTCATGCCAGCATCTTGCTTCTCTCACACTCTCCCTCCAGAAATTTACTTTGCTAATATATCCCTGGAGCCAGAATCCTCTCAGACTCTGCTCCTAGGGAACCCAATCCAAGGCAATGTGTACTATTCAGGATTTTTGTGTAACCTTAGGGAGAGGCTTAGCCCCACAGAACATGTTGGAATTGAACCTCTTGTTAACAGAGCAAGTGAGGATTCAACTAATATGTATGTAATCGTAGAAAAATGTGCCGCTTCTTACAGGTGAGTGCCGTCGAGTAACAGTCACAATCCATCACAGGTATATACTTTCTTTTTGTATGATTTACCCCCCGCCGCCCCTTCTAATAGATGTATTTTGAACAAAGTACATCTTTCCATTGCCAGATGCAAGCCAGCCCTTCCAAAGCAGTCCACAGATTGAGAGGAAGCAATCATTTGCCAGAATCACGGGTGATTGTCTTCCTCCTCTTTCTCCTCAAGCTTCCATTTCTTTTGTTTCATCTCTGCTTTTGCTGGTCGTATCCAGTTCACTTGGCTATTTCTGAACCCTCAGTGACTTCAGTTTTACTCTTTGGGTTTTTTTCCTTTTTTTTTTTTCTTTTTGGTACCAGGGATTGAACCGGGGATGCTCAACCATTGTGCTAAGTCCCCAACTCTTTTTTATTTTGAGACACAGTCTCTCTAAATTGCTTAGGGTCTCACTAAGTTGCTGAGGCTGGCTTTGAACTTGCACTCCTCCTGCCTCAGCCTCCCAAGGCACTGGGATTTCAGGCATCTGCTGGTATGCCTGGCTCTTTGGGCCTAGCTGATTCATAGTGATCTGGATGTTCAATCATTGGTATTCATTTATTGTGCTTGGCTTCGCCCTTAAATGCTACCTTACCTTACTTTGGTTTTGTTTTCCAGTTCTAGAGATTGAACCCAGGCACACTCTACCACTGAGCTACATCCCCAGTCCTTTTTATTTCATTTTATTTTTTTATTTTGAGACAGGACCTCGCTAAGCTGTCCTGGCTGGCCTCAAACTTGTGATGCTCCTGTCTTAGCCTTTCAGTCTAGAATTACAGGTATGTGCCACCATGCCCAACATGCCTAACCTCTTTGATTACATCTGACATGAGCTACCTGACCTCCGGAAAAGGGCCCATTTCTTCCAGGGTAGTGGCCTTACCAAGCCACTCTGTATAAATATTCTCTTCTTACTCATGTCAGATGCCCCATTCTACTCAGTGTAAGTGTGGTACCTCTGAGGTCCTCTACCCTGGTTGGGTGAGTATGTCAGATTCAGTTTTTGTCATCCCATACTCTATGGGTGATCAAGCACATGAAGTCAGAAGTAGCTTTTTTATTTTCTTTTTTGATGCTGGGGGTTAAAACCAGGTCCTTATACACATTTTATATGCACTCTACTGCTGAGCTACACTCTCAGCCCATAAGCAGCATTTCTAAATCCTCTTTAGAGGTATTTTGCGCATGAATTCCAGTCTCTTCCTTTTCCACACAGTACCTGTCTTTATCATGTCTGTGGCCTCCGTGGCATCTGTTTTACTTTAGTCTTGATGTTCGTCCTGTCCTCATGGCATTTCCATTTAGCACCCTCTGCTTTAGGTCAGGAATCTGTCTTCCAAACACCAGCCTCTTTGTGCCACATAGAATGATCTATATGCTTGCCAGTGATGCTGGTCACTTTCCAGAAAACTCAATTTCTCCAACAGACAAAGCAACATGGTAGTTAAAAGTCTGTGAAAAACCAGATGTGATGATGACACGTGCTCATAATCCCAGCCACTCGGGAAGGTGAGGCAGGAGGATGGCAAGCTTGAGGCCAGTCTCAGCAACTTGCCAAAGCCCTCAGGGACTTAGTAAGACCCTGTCTCAAGGGATTGGGATGTAGTTTAGTAGTAGAGAACCTCTGGGTTCAATTCCCAGCACCAGAAACAAAAACAAAAATCTGCCTAGTATTTGGAAATAAAAACAAGCTTGAGTTTGAAGCAGGTTTCGTCATTTCTCAGCTGGGAGATCTTGAGAAAGATGTTCAACCTTTTTGGGTCTCAGTTTCATTGTATGTAAAAGGAGGGGTGATCACGACATCACTTACCCAGCAGATAAAACAAGACGAAGTGCTTAGCCTGGAGCCTGGAATCTGGTAGGTATTTCATAATATTATTATCCACTATCTGTTAAGGTTGCAGTTCAAGCTCCAGAGCTGTCCAGAAGTGTTGAAAGGGCCAAGCAATATCTGTAAGAACTGCCCATCAGATCTATCAGTGTGGGAGGCTCTAGCGCTGTATCCGAAGAAAGTCTGTTATAGGAAAGGTCAGAGCAGAGGGAGATCAGGCTAGAGGGAATGAAAGGCACCAAAACAAAGTGTGGAAGAAAGAAGGCAGCCTGCTGAAGCTCCACTGAAGAAAGAGGGCAAAGGAGATCATCATGGGTGGATGAGGGTGTGCTGGGGGTAGATGGGGAAAGATTCAGGTACATATGAGTGAACTGTGTAGATTTGGAATAAGTAGTGTGAAAGGTGACATCTTTCCTGGCCCACCATACCCTATGTCTTAGATACTTAGAGCCAGGACAGACAAATCCTGTTTTAATTTCAGGTTACCTTTCCTGATTCCCTACTATAAACATGGAAAAGGAAGGTTGACTTTCTGTGGAAAGGTTTTGGAACAGAGCCAGTCCTGGGGAAGAGTTCAAACTGAAAATTAGAGGCCTAGAGATTGGATGAACTTTGTAACGGGGTCTTGCACTCTAGGCTTTCGCTTTTCCACTTGGGGGGAAAAAAAGACCTCCTGCTGAAAAATCTCCTCTTGGTCCCCATCATCCCTGGGGCTAGCTGGTATCTTTGGCAGCAGGATCTGGAACCCCGGGGGCTTTCAAACAAATGACACCTTCCTACACTTTGCATGACCTCCAGGGACTGTGCAAATCACATCTGCCAATGGCCAAAAACACAACACTCTGCTTATAGATCCCACAGGAGCTGGTCCTTGATGTGAGACCCGTTGCTGTCCTACGCTCTCTGAAACTCACGGCATCAAACACATCACTGAGAAACAATTATTATTTATCATCTGTAATTGTTTCAACCTCTTGCCCAGAGGCAGGAGAACGGACCTAATAACTTTTAGAGAATTCCACTCACATAGGAAGCTTAATCACTCAATACAGTGATTCTGAGATCCTTTAGGAAAAGTCACAGGGGACTTATAAGGATTCTGCACAAACACCAGAAGCATCATTTGTGCCATCTGACTTCTGATCCCAAAGAAGACTATATAATCAGGAAGCCTGGTGTGCCTCCTCCCAGGGTTTGGGGCTACAAAGAATTCAGAACCATGATAATCCTTGCCTTACCTGTCCCCTTCCATTCTTATCTCAAATGCAAATTTCCACGTGGAATCCACCCCTAAATATCCCATTGTCCACTTGGGCTCTGATCCAGTGAAAGCTGATGAACCTTCTTGCTCAGGGCCTTTTAATCTAGAGGTTCCTGCCCCAAACCAGCCCACTTCTCTATACCCAACTCCTGACACAGAAAAGGCTTTGGACTGGGGCAACAAGACTAAAATGCAAACGTGTCCTGGCTCCGAACCCAGAGCTGATACTTGGATCGCTGAGTCACTGGGCTGAGAGCCCAGCCTGAGTCTGGTCCTCCTTGAGGAGAAATTTGCTTCCTTGATGCCTCTACCATGAAGAAATGTGGCAAGCCAGCTTGCAGCGGGCACCTGTCACACTGTGGCATAACACTAGCACTAGCAGCAGAAATCATCACAGTGACAACAATGGCTTGGTCTACATGCGGAAGGCACTTGTCTTCTCCCCAGGAGCCTCCCAGCCGTGGGCCCACACCATCACTGATGCACACTAGATTCATCTGATTGGTTGACATTATCATTACTGCCATCAAAATTATTTCTGTTTTTTTTTAAATTTTTGTTTATTTATTTATTTATTTTTGAGACCAGATTCTGTTGTATTGCCCCAGGCTGGTCTTGAACTCGAAATACTCCTGCCTCAGCCTCCCGAACAACTGGAGTGTCATCAATATTCTTCTTTTCTTTTCCATTTTTTATTTATTATTTTATTCTTACTTTTTAAATCTCAGTACTGAGGATTGAACCCAGTAGCACTCTATTCCTAAGCTACAGCCACAGACATTTTTTTTTTGAGACAGGATCTCACTAAATTTCATAGACTGACCTTGAACTTCTTTTTTTTTAAAGAGAAGACACTGTGTGTGAGAGACAGAGAATCAATTTTTTTTTAAGAGAGAGGGACAGTGTGAGAGAGAGAGAATCAATTTTTTATTTAGTTTTCATTTGGCCCTCGTTGCTCTGACATCTTATTGTGTATGTGATGCTGGGGTTTGAACCCGCAGACTTGCACATGCAAGGCAAGCATCGCAACCACTGAGCCACAGCTCCAGCCCCAGAGAATCAATTCTTATTGAGTTTTTCACATGGCTTTCGTTGCTCTGACACTTAGTTGTGTACGTGGGTCCTGGAGTTCAGAACCTGTGTATTCCCTTATGCCAGGCAAGTGCCACAACTGCCAAGCCACTGCTCTAGCCCTGAACTTCTTATTTTAAAGAGAGAGAGGAACAGAGGGAGAGAAAGAGAGAATCAATTTAGTTTATCTTTTTATCAGGGCTTTGTTTCTCTGACACTTGGTTGTGTGTGGTGCTGGGGTTTGAACCTCTGTCCTCATGCATGCCAGGCAAGCGCTGAGCCACCACTGGAGCCCCGACTTTGAACTTCTGATCTTCGCCGTGCCTCAGACTTCCAAATCACTGCGATTAAAGGGCAGGTACCATGAATCATTACTATTCTTTTTTTTTTTTAAGAGAGAGGGATAGTGAGAGAGAGAAAGAGAGAATCAATTTTATTTAATTTTTCATGTGGCTTTTGTTACTCCAACACTTCATTTTGTACGCAATGCTGGGGTTTGAACCCATGTCCTCACAGATGCCAGTCAAGCACCATAACCACTGAGCCACAGTTCCAGCTCCTCATTACTATTCTTGATTACTATTCATTTACTCCTCAAAAGCATGTTTCCTGAGGAGAAACTTAATAATATGTACTATGCAAGTTTGTAAGGGAATTGCGAAGATTGAAGAAGTGTCCAAGGAGCTGGGTGCTGTGGCACATGCCTGTGATCCCAGCAACTTGGGAGACTGAGGAAGGAGGATTGCAGGTTCAAAACCAGTCTGAGAACCTGTCTCAAAATAAAAAAACAAAAAGGGGTGGGGCTGTGGCTCAGTGCTAAAGCACCCCTGGGTTAAAATCTCCAGTACCTAAATAAATAAATAAATAAATAAATAATAGAAACAAGGGCTGGAGCAGTGGCTGGGCGGTTAAGGCGCTTGCCTGGCATGCGCGAGTATGTGAGTTCAAACCCCAGCACCACATACACAACAAAGTCTCAGAGCAACAAAAGCCACATGAAAAACTAAATAAAAAATGTATTCTTTCTCTCACTGTCTCTCTCTCTTAAAAAGGACAAAAGAAAAGAAATGAAGTAGTCCAAGAGGCTGGAATTTAGCTCAGTTGTAGATCAGAGGTTCAATCTGCAGCAGCACGACAAGTGAAAACAAAACAGAAGGAAAACCGTCTAGAGCTGCTAAGGGGTGATGTGGTCGTCCTCATGCGGTGCTGGGGTGTGTGCAGCATGCAGGTGCTAGCGCAGAAGCACTTTGGAGAACTGCCTCATGGCCAGAAAGGTTCTAATTCAGCATTTGGTAATTGATCCCCCTGAATGTGTCCATATTAACACTATATAGTTAAAAAAAAAAAAAGACCAAAAATAGTTAAAGCAACAGTCACTCACTTGGGATAGGTTCTATGCAGAGAGCTATTTCACTTCAAGAAACAGAAATGCATGCAAGCCAGCTTTGAATGGTCTGTTTAGGGGGCCTGGAGCAGTGGCTCAGCGTTGGCCTGGTATACGCAAGGACCCAGGTTTGCACCCGGCACCACATACTCTGCTAAGTGTCAGAGCAACAAAAACCAGAAGAAAAACTAAACAAAATTGATTTTCTCTTTCTTTCTCTCTTATTGTCCCTCTCGTAAAAAAAAAAAAAAAAAAAAAAAAAAAAAAAAAAAAAAAGTCTATTTAGGGCCAGAGAGGTGGCTGAGCAGTACAGTGTTTGCCTGGCATGCCTGAGTTGCCTGGGTTAAAATGAAAACCAGATGAAAAATAAAATTCTCTCCCTCTCTCTCTCTTTCTCTCTCCCATCTCTCTCTTTTTCTCAAAAATGAAAAAATAAAATAGTCTGTTTAAAGTGGAAGGACACAGGGGAAGCTGACTGAACTCCACACATGCACATAAGTACACTTGATATGTTCTGGAACTGAAAACCATCAGTGGCAACTTCTCCATTGCCCCCTCTTAGGGTCTTAGGAGTTCTCATCTCAATATTTTTCTGCACATCTGTTTTGTTATCCTCTCAGAAAACTGGCTTCCTCTGTTTCCACACACACGACTATTGCTGCCCCCAAAATGATTACCTCCTTTCCCTGGTGCACATGGACTTACAAAAAACATCTGATTAGCCCCCCTCCATCTAATCATCAACGACCAGGGGATAGCTTTGAGGGACACAGAGGGCTCTGCTTTCTGGAAGAGATCATTCATGGGAAGAAAATAAAGGATATCTCTAGAGCATGATCATCTTTACTGAAATTAAATAAAACTGATGAGCACTGTCAAAATATCTGTCAACATGGGTGGGATTTCATTTTGAGAGTAGGAGGTGAGCCCAGAAATTTGTGCAGAGTCCTAGAAACACCATTTCCCCAGCTGCGCCCACCTGGGTTGACTTGGGTGCAGCTCCTGCCAGCTCGGTTTTTGCTGCCTCTAAACTCAGTTTCCAGACTTCAGAGGTCCCTACCAGGAGGTCTGAACATGTCAGGAAAGCAAGGGCTCAAGAGCTATTTTTGGCAACTTAACCCAACCTGAGAGAGGAGAAAACCTCTCTTAACATCTATGCCAACAGAACTGCCCTCCCAGCATTGTCGTACCTTAAAAGGTTGAGCTTGAGGTGAAAAGGGATGGCTGGATGTGGGGGAAGCTGTCTGTGTTTTATGTTTATTTTTCAGTGTTTCCTGACTTTACATTCACTAAATATAATTGGGTCCTTACAGAAGCCCTGCAGAGTTGACATTTTTTATCCCCACTGCACAGCTGAGAAAATCAAGGTTAGAAGAAGTGAAGTGACTGCTCCAAGGTCACACAGTTAGCTTCCACAAGTGGAACCCAGGCCTATTGGAAACCCAACCCAAAGCTCCACTGTACTTCTCTGCCTAGAAATGATTTGGGGAGCAAGAGTGTAGCTGAAGGAGAATAGAGGAAGGGCAAAGCTCACAGGTGTCCAGAGGTGCAGAGAGTTAACCAGCTTCTCAGTCCCTCAAGGACAGATGGCCTGATGAGACTGGTCGGGACTGTAGAGAATGAGGAATCGATCTGCCATTCCATGTGAAAATGGATTGTAGCCCCAGCCTGCGTGTGTCAATGGAGCTGATTAGCACTTGCGTGAGTCTTCAGTCATCGATTGGCAGGTGAGAATCGTTCTGGGAACAGCAGGGAGCCAGTCCTCTCCCGCCCCCCCCACTATTCCCACTAGCTTCCTCCCTTCACAGAGGTTCCTTCTTCCCCCACTCCACCCCTGCCACCGGAAGTCTCCAGACTCCTCCAACCTCCAGGACTAATGCGCACCCAGAGCTCCTCTTGCTGCTGTTGAGTAAAGGAGGAGGCCATGGCTGATGCCCTCTTCATTCAACTGTGCCAGGTCTAGCTGGTAGAAGGACAGTAACCTTCAGAAAGACGCTGCCTCCTTAGAGGGTCCAGTGCCAGTCAAGTCAACTTGGAGCTTTCATCACATGATGGAAAAAGCAAGGACTCTGCCTAACAGTAACTGTTGGAACGTTGGCAAGTTATTTGCCCATCTGGGCCTTAATTCCCCTAGGTGTGTGGAATTAAAAATAGCTTTATTGAGCTGGAGTGGTGTCTCAGCAATTGGAGCACTTGCCTGGCAAGCATGAGGACTTGGGTTCAAATCCCAGCACCACATACACACCTAGGTATCAGAGAAACAACAGCCAGATGAAAAATGAATAAAATTGATCCTTTCTCCCCCCTTTCTCTCTCTCTCTCTCTCTCTCTCTCTCTTTCACTTTCTGCCTCTATCTTTAAAAAAAATAGCTTTATTGCTGGACATGGTATTGCACATGTAATTCCAGCTACTTGGAAGGCTGAGGCAGGGGTATCACAAGTTTGAGGCCAGCCTGGGCAATCTAGCAGACCCTGTCTCAAATTTAAAAAAAGAAAAAATAAGGGTTGGGGGTGTAGCCCAATCATCGAGTACCCCTGGGTTCAATTCCCTGTACCACACACAGAAAAAAAAAGTTTCCCACTGGATTGCTTCGATTAAATCATGAAGTATCTGTAGTCCCTAGTACACAGAAGGAACTAAAAATGTTAGTTGAAAATTGACTCTCTGCTCTCCTCAAGAAGCTCCAAGTCTGGGAAGCCCTCTTCTGTTGACATCGCTTCTACCTCTATATTCATCAGTTGGATGTCACATACAAGTGACAGCAAGAGCCTTTGTGTTTGGCATGACCTAGAGGAGCTCTGCCTTCAAGGAAGCTCAGCCCATAGTATTGGGTTGTCTTGGCAGGGGAGGGAGTAAACCATCAAGTTCCATCAAAGAAACAAGACATCTCTGATTTATTGGCCCCCCCCAAGGACCATTTGGATGTAGATGGCTGTTTCCTGAACTTGGCACATGGTATCTAGGAAGTGCTCTGGGCATTCTTGTGCCTGCCAGGCTGTGGCCTCTTCCATGACTCCTAATTGCACCAAGTCCAAGGGGCAGGCTTCCTTCATTTGTTTTCTCTCATGGCCCTCCAAGAATGGAGAACTTCCCACTTAGCAATGGCCCTGATCTTGCCAGACTTCTCCCCAGGGACCTGGACTTGTCTACTGATGGTTGGCCTCTTGTCCCTGCGTGCCCAGGCCATCTGTTACAAGCGTTTCGCTTCAGCCTTGCCTAAATTGGACACTGAAAAACCCTTGAAGTCTCTGGTGTTACAGCCAGAAGGGAGCATCTTCTTGAGTCCTCATACATGCAGAATAAAACTAAATTATAAGCTACAGTGTCAATAAGAATTGTACTCAGGCGTTTGCTCAGGACCATGGACAGATGCCATCATGTTCAGGGTTTGGATTGAGAACACATTCAGTGATCCTAACTCCCTTGAAGTAAGAATAGGAATATGGTGTCAGCACCAAGGACAGACACTGTGAGCTGCAGTATCCTAGGAGGACAGGGTTTAAGAACCTGGACTATAGCTGGGTGTAATGGTGCGTGCCTGTAATCCCAGTGACTCAGGAGGTCAAAGTAGGCTCAAAGCCAGTCTTGGCTATTTAGTGAGACTCTGTCTCAAAATAAAAAAGAAAAAGGGCTGGGGATGCAGCTTAGTGGTACGGTGCCCCTGGGTTCAATTCGCAGTACAAAATACAATTAAATAAATAAATTAGGATTAGTCAAAATTTTTCTGATTATAAGAAGTGGAGGCTGGGTGAGGTGGCACAGGCCTGTAATCCCAGCTACGCAGGGAGTTTACACAGGAGGACCAGCAGCTCTAGGCCAGCCTGGGCAATGTAATGAGAGCCTGTCTCAAAGTAAAATAAAGAGAGTTGGGGATGCAGCTCAGTGATAGAGTGCCTCTGGATTCAACATCCAGTACTGAAAAACTAAAAGGCAAGGAAGAAAAAATATGCAAATACCTATATCAGTCTAACCTCATCTTTGCATAAGCTGAATGAGTGACATGGAGCCTGTTGGGGCACTGACTGTCACAGCCTATCACAATACAGAATGTGAAGTTATAGACACACCCTCCTTTGTCTTCAATAAGACTTGGTTTCTTCAACAGATATAGGGCTATTCAAGTTATCTACTTCTTCTTGAGTGAATCTGGGTCACTCAGAGGATGCATTTTTTTTAAGAAATTTATTTGTTGAACAATCAAACATGCTTCCAACGAAACAATATATTTATATTCTGAAAATAAGATTTCCCCCCTAGAGCGCCCCCTAATTACCCACTATTTTCCTTCCTCCCTCCCCCTCCTTCCCAATACATCTCTACGAATGCCTTAGGTTGTGTGCCAGGGTTTAATACATGAGAGTTGACCTCCTTTCACAATGGTCAGGGTCTAGCTCCAGCCTCCAGAGATGAGTGAAGACATTCAACCCTTGGTTCTCTGCATTAGGCTGACTTCACTCAGCATAATGTCTTCCATAGCCATCCATTTACCTTCAAAGGCTACAATTTCATTGTTTCTAATTGCTGAGTAGAACTACATGGTATATATGTACCATAGTTTTTGGATCCATTCAGAGGATGAATATTTTTATCTAAGCTGTCAGATTGGTATAAAGTTGTTCATACTATTCCTTTATTATTCTTCCAATTTTTGTCATTTTTATATTGATAACCCCTCTCACGTTCCTGACTGATAATTTGTATCTCTCCTCTCCTTTCACTAATTAATCTGACTAGAGGTTTGCTAATTTCATTGATTTCTGAAAGTTTTTTCTCTTGACACTGCCTCCATGTCCTGTTAGAATATTATCATTTTGTTGTGGCATCCCTGTAAGAGCTATTTGTCATTGATGGGTTTTGTTAGTTTATTTGTTTTGTTTTGGGGGGGCTGTTTTGTTTTGAGGACTGAGGATTGAACCCAGGGACACTTAACCACTGAGCCACATCACCGGCTCTTTTTATTTTTTATTTTCAGACAGAGTCTCGCTAAGTTGCTTAGAGTCTCATTAAGTTGCTAAGGCTGGCTTTGAACTCACGATCCTCCTGCCTCAGCCTCCTGAGCTGCTGGGATTACAGCCATGCCCCCTAAGAGGTATTGGTGGCCCAAGTTCCCACACCAGGACTCTGCATATTGCTGACAACTGAAGCTTCCTCAAAGGCTTCTCTCATCTGAAGACTTCAGTGACTTTACATTTCTTTGGAACAGTTTCAGGCCCCCAGCTTTACTTCAAAGCCCTGCTCCACCACTTGATAATCATTCATATCCCCGGTCATCTCCTCCTCTTCTGCACAAATCTACTTCTTTTCCATCCAAGTAGGTCCGTTTGTCATTCACGTAAATCTAGGTGATTTCTCAGCTCAGTTCCTCCACAACTGTGCTGAGGCAAGATCACGAGACGTGGAGCCTGAACACCGAGATTGGAAGTGATGGTTATTATACTTATGGACCTAATTTTTTCTGTCTGTTTTCTTTGATCTCTTGCTCAGTATCTAAAAGTCTTTTCTCTGCTGTCTCCAGTAAAAGACCAGTCTCCACCTGAGCATCCAAAAGCTCTGTCTCATGAGCCCTCTAGTTTCACTGTTCACTTTGTCCTCTAACATCCCTCTTTGCATTATGACATATTTCCCCTATTTCAAGTCTTCCTAGAATGAAGCCTCCCTGGTTCACCTTTTTTTTTTTCAGGCCAAGGACCAAACTCAGGGCTTTGCACATGCTAGGCAAGCACTCTGCCACTGAGCTGAATCCTCAACCCCCTGGTGCACTTTTTCTTTTCTTTTCTTTTTTTTAAAGAGAGAGAAAGAGAATCAATTTTATTTATTTTTCATCTGGTTATTGTTTTTCCAACACTTAGTTGTGGATGTGGTGCTGGGGTTCCAACCCTGGTCTTCACACAAGCCAGGTACTCTGCTGCTGAGTCACTGCTCCAGCCCAACCCAGGCTCACTTTTTGAACAGAATAAAACCTCCAGTCCCTGCCAGGGTAGTCAGTTGCCTGTGTGATAGGGAGGAGACCTACATCTTAGGCAGACCTTCTACCCATTCCCTTGTTCTTGGCCCATACCTCATTTTCACCCTCTGCAGTAACTGGATCCTTCAACATGTGACCTTTCCCTGGTCCTAGGACTCCAAGCGGCCGACTTCTCTTCAGCATCCTTTGTTTTAGCACTTGACGTGCACTTCTCTCAGCTCAGCTAACTCCTTCATCCACTTTCCCTCTTCCAAAAGATGTGGTCCACCATTGGTTCCTTTATATTCCTTTACTTTTATTTTGTGAGGTTTATTAAGGCAGAAGATATAAATACATTTATTCCATCTTCCACATTTAGCCAGGAAATTTAAAAACTTCACTCATAATTACTATGCTGTCGGGGCTGGAGCAATGGCTCAGCAGTTACAGCACTTGCCTGGCATGAGCAAGATTGCGTGCTCAAACCCCAGCACCACGTATGCAACGAAGTGTCAGAACAGCGAAAGCCACTTGAAAAACTAAATAAAATTGATTCTCTCTCTTTCTCTCGCTCTTTCACTGTCCCTCTCTTTTTAAAAAATAATAATTACCATGCTGTAGTAACTCTGGGATCCTACAGCCCAACAAAGATGAAATGAGGTCACACGTGCGAGCATGCTTTGTAAACTCCAAAGACCTAAGTAAATAAGTCTATGCAAATTCTTCTGCAAAAGTGCCCTCCTTCCTTCTCTCTGTTCCCTGATTTCTTTCCATCGCCAAGGTACGGCTGAAGCTTACCGCTTTCTTGGGGCATTCCCTAATCAACCCACTTCACAGGGGTATCCCTGAGCCCTGAAATACTACACCATTCTCTTTGCATCTCCCTTGGCCACATTATTCTACTGTGGGCACAGAGCTACTGGCTATGATGTGATGCACAATCAAATGTGGGTGCTCCTTTGTATAAAAAAGAACTTCCCTCCTTCTTCCAAGAGGAGGAGGCACAGACTTGGCTAAACAAGGAAGATGTTGAGGAGCAGAGGGAAGGACAGCTTTGTGTCTTTGGAGATGAGTTCAGAAAGCAAAGTGTCTTCTGTTGTCCTGCGGTCTGAGCTGTAGCAGTGACCCTCAGAGTCCACCTTCTCCTTCTGGTCTCCCTTCCCATCTGCAGACCTGTCTTCCAGGCAGTGGGGCCAATGGCAGTGTCAGTACCAACAAGTCTGTGCCACTGCTCAGAGGCTGGTGTCTCTTCACTCCCTGACTCTTACCAGAGATCTGATGTAGGTTTTGAGAGAGTCAACTTTTACCTGTGAGTTTAAGCCAGGATTGTAGAAGAGGTACTGTCTCTGGCTGGAAGTGATTGATTTTCATCTCCAAAAAATCCTGATTATTTTTCAAGAGACAGATTCCATCTGACAGTCTTCACAGAACATACCACTAGAGTGAAATGTGCCATGTCTCACCCCTGGCCTGACGTGATGATTATGAAGGAAACTGAGCTTTTCCTGAGGGCTGCTACCACAGGGGGCTTTCTGAAGGTTAGGGCCCAGGCTCAGGAACATCTCTGAAGCACAAATACAGTCACACTTCCGGTCTGCAGGGCACACTGCCCCGTGTATCAGGGCAGAAATCCAGCCCCTCTGGATTCTCTTCTGTTCTTCCCAGACCTTTCAGTTTTAGAGAGCCTTGAAGGTAAGACTGGTTTGCCTAGAAACAGCCAGCAGGAGCAGCTAGGTTGAAGAATGACCAATAAGAGAGATCATGAGGAGGTCTTATCTCTCTTATGACCTCCACCCTTGCTGAAAACTGCCCCAGAGTTTAGGATCCCTCTCCCCCACTTATTAATCCTTCTTAGCTTTTGAACACTTGAAATATAACTAATCTTACTTGAGATGGACTGTAAGTGCAAAATACATACCAGAATTTAAAGACTTAGTTTAAAAAAGGAAAGAAAAAATGTAAAACACTCTCATGGAAAAATGTTTTCACATTAATTAATTATATGATGAAATGATAGCACTTTAGATATGCTGGGTTAAAATATATATATGTGTGTGTATATACACACACACATACATATATATATCATTCAGCCGGGCATGATGGCACATTCTTGTAAGTTGCTGAGGCTGGCCTTGAACTTGTGATCCTCCTGCCTCAGCCTCCTGAGCCACTGGGATTGCAGGCATGTGCCACCACCCCTGGTGAGATTCTTGAGGACCCATGCTGAATGGAATAATGAATGGAATAATTCTGTAATCACCTTTCCAGACCTCATCTTCTACCTGGGCTCTTTCCTGCTGTTCATTTTGGTTTAGGGGCAAGAGGAACAGAGCATTCTCTCCATCTTCCCAGTGTGTATTCTGATTAAGGTCCCAGCAGGTGCTGGGCCTCTAGCCCAGGATAGGCCAGAACTCTCCAGGAAGCCCTGTATAGGCCAGACCCGCACTACCTAGGAGGGTAGGGCCAGGTAGCTACAAATGCCATCTCTTTTTCTTATTTCAACTCCTTCCCTCTTATCTGCCCACCCCCCCAACCCTTCTCTTCTTTTTTAAAAGTCTAATTCTGAGCAGCCGGCTCTGTTCAGCCTGACTGGTTTGTTATGGCTTATAATCTGCGCCAGGATTAATTAGCTAATTACTGACAAACGTCCGCTGGCAAAATTCTGCTCCAGCTTGTCAGCTTGAAGTGTTTAATTATTTTAATCATTTACTTTCATCTTCAAAATTTATGCTGCCAAGGGAGTTTCGGGGCATCTTTTAATTATGATTTGGGGTTTCTGCTGGGTTGTGTTCTCTTCCTGGAGGTAGGGAACATTATTTTTTCACTATTCTTCCACCAAAGTCAGAACACTCTTTTATTCCCGGAGCCTGACTCCATAGTCCGTGGATAGGAGAAGTGGAGGGATGGATCCCAGGTCACCTCTAGATACCACTCATGTATGCCCAGAACATGATGGTCACATGATGGGAATTTGAATTTTGGCACTACCTATTATGTGCCAGACAGCATGTTAGATGTGGATTACATTTAAGAGCATAAGGAGTGTGGAAACCACCCAACAACTGGACAGATTGGCCCGGGGTGAGCAACTGAGAGAAGAAAAATAAGGAAGGGGTTCTCTAATTTATATATTTAATGATGTAATTTAGACATATCAATTAATATCTAAATACATCTTATAAAGTGAAGTCATCCTAAATTTGTATCTCCATGAATTGTCACATGTACATACACAGCCCCCAGATCAACGTGGTTCAACCATGTCCCCCTCAATCAGTGCTTCCCAAAGGTAACCACTTCTGACTTCTACCACTCTAGATTTGGTTAGCTTTCACTTAAATGTTGATGGAATTATTTGGCATATCTTCTTTTTGAGAGATGTCTTTCATTCCGCATTTTGTCTGGAAGAGGAAAGTTTCTTTAATATACATCAATTTTCTCTGGCCACAGCTTTGGTTTTGATTCAGCTGAGAGATATATTCCAAGTTGTTAGAGAAACTTTGGCACTGTCTCCTTTCTTACAAGCCCTGACTGCAATGAGTTCAGATGTAATTTTTCTCTCCCATTCCTTCTCCTTTAGTCTTCCTTTTCATCTCTTCCTACCCCTCTCCCTTTTCTTCCCCCTGACCTGAGACACAACATTCACTATGCTTCGTGAGAAATTCTTTCTAAGATCTTCCTATTCTGGACATAAAGGCGTGTAAATTTCCTGAAGATGCATCATGTTCAGAGGGTTCAAAGGAAGGCAAAAGATTCCCCTATTACAGGTTAATTTATGTTCCCCCAAAAGGCATTAGATCCCTAGCCCTCAGCACCTCAAAATGTGATCTTGCCAGGCACACTAGTAATCCCAGCAGCTCTGGAGGCTGAGGCAGGAGGATTGCAAGTTCAAAGCCAGCCTCAGCAACTTAGAGAGGCCCTAGGCAACTTAGTAAGACCCTGTCTTAAAATATAATGTAAAAAGGAGCTGGTAGAACTGGAGCAGTGGCTCAGCAGTTTCAGGCCTTGCCTAGCATGAGCAGGGACGCAGTTTCAAACCCCAGCACTAGGTACACAATTAAGTGCCCAAACAACAAAAGCCACATGAAAAACTAAATAAAACTCATTCTCTCTTTCTCTCTCTCCTTCTCACTGTCCCTCTCTCTTTAAAAAAAAAGGAGGGGGGAGGGGTTGGGGATGTGGCTCAATGGTTAAGCACCTCCCCCCAGGTTCAATGCCCAGAACCCAAAAAAAAAAAAAAAAAAAAGAATTGACCTTATCTGAAGATAGGTTCTTTACAGAGGTAACCTGGTTAAAACACAGCCATTAGGACAGACCCTAATCCAATACAGCTGGTGTCCTTATGAAATGGGGAAGTGGACATGGACACATATACACAGGGACAAGACCCGTGAAAATGAAGGAAGAGACTGGGGAGATGTGTTTACAAATTAAGGAACACCAAAGATTGCCAGAAAGCCACCACCAGCCACTGGAAAAGCCTGAAACACATTCTGCTATGAAGCCTTTAGAAGGCACCAACCCTGCCTTTAGACTTCTAGCCTCCGAAGGGTTAGAGAACAAATTTCTGTCTTCTAAGCCTCTCAGTTTGTGGCGTTGTGTTACAGCAGCCCTAGGAAATGAATACGCCCCTGAAGGAGCTCTAGCAGTCTTTCTGAATTTGTGCCATGGGAGCCACAGAAACCTCAGCAGGATCCTGCAGGATCCTTGCTGCAGGGGCCACCAAGGGTTAAGCCAGCTGCAGGCTGGGAGTGACTGAGGTGACAGCTCAGGGCTGAGAGACTGAAGGGAGAAAGATCAACTTAATGAGCTCAGCAATGTCATTAATGAGGTGCCAGGCAATATCCAGGGGTTTCCCTGATGGCCTGCACCGCAGCACTCCAAGTCCAAGGGTGCCATGTCAGGTCTTGATATGATGTGATCTGTTCTCTGGATACCTTCCTTCCACTCGGCCCAGGATGGGCGTGGACATAGAGTTATTGCCAAACAGCTGAGGTATCTTACTCCCTGCCCCTTCCCTGGACCCGGGGCTTGACACTGCATGAGACACCACACTTTCTAACACGTATTTCATACCTGAGTCCACCGTCACATGTACTTCTCCCTGATCGTGCCAGCAAAGCACTTCCTGTGTGCTTTCTTCCTCCCACTCCTAGCTGCCTTGGAAGTTCCATCTGGAACAGTTTGCTCCATAGGAATATAGCTGAGCATCTTACTAGCCCATCCGACACATGCATAAAACCCTCTTCACCTGGGCACCCTACTGTTTCATGCTAGAAATCGCTCCACCTCCATCCCTTCTCCTTCTGAGGACCTTGTCCCTATGGTCTACCAGACTTCAAAGACCCTGCCTAACAAGCACTCTCTTCACCTCACCTGCAGCCACTGACTCTCCCTGTTAGGACCTTGAAGGTCTGTGTGGAGTCTGAGTCCCTGAGTTTGCATCTTCTGTAGCTAGGTCTAGCTTATGATGGCTTGTATGAGGAGGGGGTATGGGCAGAACCACCACCCTGAGCCAGCTGAGGACTTCAATCACAGATGAGTGGGGGTTTGTGCCTAAGAGACCTCATGGTGAAGTAAGGAGTAAGCAGAGAAATAGGATGGGGCCTGGGTTATAGGCTTTAGGGCAAACCACTTCCCTTCTAAGTCTTGGCTTCCAAACCTGAAAAATGGGGATGTATTCTGCACTCTAAAGTTACAGAGATTAAGGAAGCATACATAATGCAGACTGCATGTGTACACACATACAGAGGGAAAATATTTAGCTTTGTAAAGGAAGGGAATGTTTTCTTATTGGTGCATTATATTTATACACAATAGTGGGATCACTGTGATATATAAAAGGATGGGAATCCTGGCACATGCTACATGAACGAACTTAAGGATATTATGCTAAGAGAAATAAGTCAGTCATAAAAAGACAAATACCGGAAGACCACATTTACATGAAGTACCTAGAGTAGTCGAATGTGTAGAGACAGGAAATACAATGGTGCCTGCCAGGGCCTGGAGGAAGTGGAGGGTGAGGAATTAAGATTTAATGAGTACAGAGTTTCAATTTTGCAAAGTAAAAAGCATTCTGGAGATAGGTGATAGTGACACTTGCACAACAATGTGAATGTATATTTGATGCCACTAAGCTGTACACTTAAAATGGTTAAAATGGACTGGGCATGGTGGCACCACCTAGATCCCAGCAGCTCAAGTGGCTGAGGCAGGAGAATTACAAGTTTAAAGCCAGCCTCAGCAACTTAGTGAGGCCCTAAGCAACTTAGTGAGACCCTGTCTCAAAATCAAAAATAAAAAGGGCAGGGGATGTGGCTCAGTGGTTAAGCGCTGCTGGGTTCAGTCCCTGGTACCAAAAAAAAAAAAAAAAAGGTTAAAAATGATCAGTTTTATGCTATGTGCACTTTACCACAATTTAAAAATAAACAATGGGTGTGAAAACATAGGTTAGTGATAGAGTGCACCTTTAGCATGCACAAAACCCTGAGTTCAATCCCCAGCACCAAAGTCAACAACAAAATAAAATGTAAATGCCAAACTCTGTAAAAAAGTGACATTATTAGTATTCCAGACAATTGGATCCAAGGAGCTCAGCAGATCTCCACCACAATAAAAGCCCTTGCTTTCTCATTTGTCATCATTTTCAAACAGTGTTCGTGAAATACACATCTCCAGCTGCCATTTGGTCTTCGGTCTTCACGTTCTAGATGGGGGAACACAGAGGTTAGACTCACAATCTGAATCGGCAGAACTGGATTCCAATTTTGGCTCTGCCATTAATCAGCTGCACAAGTTTCTGAACTTCCCTGAGCCCCTGTTTTCTCGTGAGGAGAGAGTGATCCTGACCTCATAGCACTGGTGTGAGGATTACGTAACAGAATGCAACAGGGTATTGGAGCAGGGACTGGTACACAATTAGTGCTCAACTGTGAGACAATGTTGTCATTAGGCACCAACAGTCTAAATGAGAATTTTGTCAAAGTTGCTTTCTCTCCTGCTCTTGCATATCTGTCTGTGTCAAATAATGGGGCTCCAAGGAGAAGAGTTGGAGCAAAAGTAGAGGAGGATTACTTTTAGTCCCCTAGGACAGTTCTCTAGGTGACTTTGAATTTGCTTGGTTCTCTTCCTCTTTTTACTTGCAGTTCTCAAGAATAACTGTAGAGGGGGCTGGAGCAGTGGCTCATCGGTTAAGGCACTTGCCTGGCATGTGTAAGTACACAGGTACAAACCCCAGCACCCACATACACAACTAAGTGTCAGAGCAACGAAAGCCATGCGAAAAACTCAATAAAACTTGAGTCTCTGTCTTTCTCACTTTAAAAAAATATTTTAAAAAAAGAATAATTGTAGAGGGCTGGAGCAGTGGCTCAGCAGTTAAGACACTTGCCTGGCATGTGCAAAGATCCGGGTTCAAACCCCAGCACCACATATATTGTGTGTCAGAACCACAAAAACCAGATGAAAAACTAAATAAAATTGGTTCTCCCTTTATGTCTCTCTCTCTTTAAAAAAAAAAAAAAAGAATAACTGTAGAATGTTATGGAAATGGAACATCCTGAGATAGGTAGGAGACGGCCAGAACAGCCAGGGTTCTGGAGCCCAACTCATCTTGCCTTGGAGTGTAAAACCCAGTGTGCACTGATTCTGGGTCTCTCACTGCAAAGCAAGTGGAGCACTCACAGATGAGACTCCATCTTCTCCTGGCACCCTTCTGAGCCCTGGGGAATCTGCTTGCAATGTGCCCTCGGCTTTTGTTGTCCTTTGCTGCCTCCCTGTAAGTAATAACCTTCCTTCTTCATGTAACCTGGTGTGTGTGCTTGTGTATGCATGCGTGCACATGTGCGTGCGCGTACGCGTGTGAATGCGTGCGTGTGTGTGTGATTGCTATTTCTCTTTGGACTCAGACAAGTTGGTGACCAGTGCATAATGAACCTGCTTCACATTCTCTTCTCTCTATCTCTTCCTTCCTTCTTTCTGTCCTTCCAACAGTGATCCCTCACTGGTTCCCCACAGGGTGCTAGGCACTTTGTCAAGGTACTGAGGCATAGCCCAATTCCTGATCAAAGAATTCATGGTTTGGGGAGGGAGACATAGAGAGAGATATTACAGTGGTTTGGGGGAACACAAAGAAGAGGACAATTTTTTTTGTACTGGGGATTGAACCCAGGAGCACTTTACCACTGGGATACTTTCCCAGCCAATTTCATTTTATCTTATTATTTTATTTTATTTATTTTATTTTATTTTATTGACAGCGTCTCACTAAGTTGCCAAGGCAGGTCTCAAACCTGTGATTCTCACTTTGTCCTCAGCCTAACCTTCTCCTCCTCCTACCTCAGGAGAAGTCTCAGGGTTGTTTATTGTTCACCAAACCTCTCTACCCTACCCCTTCCGCTCTTCAGGAAACTTCTCCATCAACTATTCCCCCACTTTCTGCTGTGTCCTTAGCCTTTCACTCTCCACTAGATCCTTCCCTCCACTTAAAAACACTAAATTCTGTGCAACCTTTCCTTGTTTCTGCAACTGTCTCTCTCCTTCCATGCATTGCCAATTGTCTTAAAAGAGTTCCTCCACTTACTCTCTTCTCTCACCACCTCCTCATTTCCCGAATCACCGCCATCTGTCTCCTGCACACCACCCCACACGAATGCTTGCCAAGGATACGAGCCATTTCTTCTGAGCTGGACCAAGGTCCACTTTTCAGTCCTTATAGATGGGACCTCTTAGCATTGACCATTCCTTTCTTCCTGGAACTCTCCCCCAGTTATCTTCTCTCATGACAAATATTGATTCTCTTATCTTTCTGGTCACTCTTAATGGCCTTTCTCTTTTTAGACTTCTCATGACTAATCAGTATTAATTATGTAGCTCCCACTCGAAAAGATCTCTAAAAGAGTAGAATGCTACTTCTAATTTTTGCAAAGAAGAATCTCAGTTTTTTTTTTAAGAGAAGGACAGTGTGATAGACAGAGAGATAGAATCAATTTTTATTGAGTTTTGCTCATGACTTTCATTGCTCTGACACTTAGTTGTGTACACGGTGCTGGGGTTTGAACCTGTGTACTTACACATGCCAGGCAAGCGCTGTAACCCCTGAGCCACACTGCTCTAGCCCCAAGAATCTCGACTTTAACCTAAATTCAAACTACACCCTCCTATCTGGGTTCCCTGTATGGGACTCTTCTCGAACTTTCTGTCTATACTTCAAATAAAAATTTTTTTTTAAAAAGAGAGGGACAGTGAGAGAGAGAAAAAAAAGAAAGAATCAACTTTTTAAATTTAGTTTTTCATGTGGCTTTTGTTGTTCAGACACATCATTGTGTACACGATGCTGGTATTCGAATCCACATCCTGTGCGTGCCAGGCAAGTGCCATAACCACTGAGCCACCATTCAAGCCCCATAAATGGTCTTTCTTAAATACAAACCTGAGGGGTTGGAATGTGGCTCAGAAGTACTTGCTGAGCAAGTGTGAGGCCCTGGGTTCCATCTCCAGCACTGCAAAAACAAAACAAAAACAATCTGAAAAAAAAAAAAAACTGTATGATTTGTCCCCTACGACATAGAATACACAGTCGGAAAGGGAGCTTCCAAGGGTCTCTGCGTTCAGACCCCACCTTCTTCTCTGTCCTCTCTCTCTCCTGCCCTCTTGGCTTCCGCATGTCTTTTCACTTCCTCAGGAACAACATGCTATCTCACCCCCTGGGCATTTGAATGTGGTTTTATGTCTGCCTAGGACACTTTTCTCTACATTCGTTCCCTTCCTTTATCTAATTCCTACTTATCCTTCCGTGCTCAACTCAATCATCTCTTCCTCCATAAAGCCACCCTTCCTCATCCGTCATCTACCCATTTCTTTGTGCACTCAGTGAGGGACGCTGCATGTAAACTCTAAGAGCCTCAAGAGGGCCAGGAGTGTCCCTTAGCAGTAGAGCACTTGCCTAGCAAGTGTGAGGCCCCGGGTTCAATGCTAAGCACTGAGTGTGCGTGCGCTCACACAGGCACCCAGCTGCAAAGAATGCTCAGCCCACTCAGGAGCCTGCTAGCAGAGGGAGGAAACAGAAACAAAGGACCCAAAGGTTTGAAGGGTTGGAGCTGAGAGGCAAATTCACGAGAAAGCAAGAGTTTACTGAACACAGAATGATATGCAGAGGAAAAATAGAATGCCAATAATGAGAACTAAGGGACTTCTTCTAATTGTATTTTTTAAAAATGTTAATGCACTTACAAAGGATCTGATAGGAACCCTAAAATAAATAGGAAAATTCATTTAATCACAAGACATATATATTGGGCACCATTGACCCAGAGCAAAGCAGGTTATGTATATTGTCAATCACAATCCTTGTGACAAGGTATTGCTATCCCCATTTTGCAAATAGGAAAATTCAGAGAGGTTAAACGATTTGCCCAAGATTCACACACAGTAAATTACCCTCAGAGTCAAAGTTCAGACCTGACTGAACCCAAATCCTCCCTCTTGTTTTTGAGATTCTTGTGCCCATTTTTTTACCCACTGGGGTGAGCTTGTGCTGGGGACTCTAATGCGCTAAGAAGATAGGGAGCCCATGGTAGTTCCCACACGTAATGTCCCCATGGCACCCAACCTGTGTGTGTTGACAGTTTGACAACCTACACAGCAGCTGGCTTGCTCGGAGGAGATCTCTGTTAATTAGAATAACACTAAGGGAGAGCAGCACAACCATGCGAGCAGGTAATTAATGCAGAGGAGGCCCCGGCACACAGGAATGCTCACTGCTACCTGCCGAGCCCAGCTCCATCACTGCCCCCAGCCCAAAGCTGCTGCTTCGTCCCTGCAGGCCATGCACTGCTGCCTGCCTGACTGCCTCTGCAGGAGGGGAGGGACCACTCTGGGTTACTGTTCTTACTGCACGCAACCCTTTCAGCCTCTGCACTGTCCATCTATCCTGGGATGCAGAAGATTGGCGAGACAAGCTGACAATAAGTCATCCAGGCCCCAGAGCTTTGGACCTGATCTCTGAGGAAGTATCAGTGCCTGTCTAGCCTTACTCCACCAAGCAGTCTGCCAGAAGTTGTGGCCTTCTGTCCCAGAGCAGGGTCTTCAATCAGCCTGCCTCAGTATCCAGAGGAGTGGATGAACTGAAAACAACCCAACAATCGCCCCTGCCCAGGCTTCCCTTCTGCATCTACAGCCTGGTCCTGAATCCCTCTGATGTGTTGGGATTCTGATCCCTTTCTTGTCCTTTCTCGCTTTCATGATTTCCACATCCCCAGCAGGCACCCTGAGCAGGCATGCTTCTCCATTTTGCAGATGAATAAGCTGAAGCTCAGAGGAGTGAGGTAGCTAGCTCATCCCAGCAGGACAGCAGTGCCCCCGTCTCTGTTCGGAGGCTGTGCTGCTCTGGGATTGCAGCCATCAGTTCAGCTAAAACCTGCTTTCCTGGGTTTGTTGTTTGTTTGATTTGTTTTGTTTTAGAGAGAGGGACGGTGTGTGTGAGAGAGAGAAGAGAGAAAGAATCAATTTTTTATTTAATTTTTCATGTGGCTTATGTTGCTCCAGAACTTCGGTGTGTATGTGGTGCTGGGGTTCGAACTTGCGTACTTGCACATGCCAGGCAAGCATCAGAACCCCTGAGCCACTGCTCCAGCTCCTTTTCTGTTTTTTTATTTTTAATGTTTGTTTTTTTGTTTGTTTTCTGTACCAGGGATTGAACCCAGGGGTGCTTAACCACTGAGGTACATCCCTAGTCCTTTTTATATTTTATTTTGAGACAGGGTCTCTCTTAGTGCTTAGGGCCTTGTTGAGTTGCTGAGGCTGGCTTTAAACTTGCAGTTCTCCTGCCTCAGCCTCCTGAGCCACTGGGATTACAGGCGCGCACCACTGTGCCTGGCTACTTTTCTGTTTTTATTTGTTTATTGATATGGAGTCTCCATATGTTGCCCAGATGGGGTTTGAACTCCTGAACTCAAGCATTCCTCCCGCCTCAGCCTCTTGAGTGTTGGGACTACCAGGCACTTGCCACTGTGCCCAGCTGTTGATTTTCTGCTTTGTATTTTGGAATAATTTTACATTTGCAGAAGAGTTATGAAGTAATAGAGAAAGTTCCTGAATATCCCTTACTCAGTTTCCCAATTGTTTACATTTTATATTACCAGTACATTTATGGAAACTAAGAATCTGATGTTCTGTATTTGACTTTTTTTTTTCAGTGCTGGGGATTGAAACCAGGGCCTTGCACATGCTAAGCAGGTGGGCTACTACTGAGCTACAGTCCCTGTCCTTTGTACTTGGCTTCTGAACCAGGAATTTTTTTTTATTTCACCCTAAGGGATGAGCTCCAACTTTCTCTCCTCTCCATTCAAAAGTCCAAGAAGGAGTGTGGATGCTCATAATGTGGCCTCTTCAGGAGCAGCATGGCCTTCCCTTGCATTCTACCTTTCTGGGTACCCACCCTCAAAAGCCAGGACCACCCAAGAAGGCCCAGCAACTAACCTGAGGCTCGAAGTTCCTGATCACTGACCTTCAGGTGGCCCAGTCATCAAGCTTCTCTTTCCATAAGCCTCAAAGGTACCTGTGGCTCACAAACACTCCCCTACGCACTAATCTCTTCACTAACTCCACCATTAATTCTTCTGGGTACCCACCAATGTCAATTCTGTCCTCAAAACTCTCCATCAGGTTTAACTCAGTAGATGTTTATTAATAACACGGAAACAAATCCCATCCAGTCCCTGGCCTTGAGCAGCTCCTCATCCTCTGGCAGAAATAGACAGCTCTATCTATGATTAAAACAGCACCTGGGGCCAGCTATGGTGGCGCACACCTGTATTCCCAGCAGCTCAGGAGGCTGAGGTGGGAGAATGGCAAGTTCAAAGCAAGGCTTTGCAACCTAGCAAGGCCCTAAGCAATGCAGTGAGCCCCTGTCTCAAAATAAAAAGCTAAAAACAGGCTGGGAATGTGGCTTAGTGGTTAAGTGCTGCTAGGTTTAATCCCTGATACAATAAATAAAAAACAAACAAATAAATAAAAATTGGCTCCTGGGCCATGTCTCTGGCCCATTTCCTCTGCCACACCCTTCCACCACCATGTTTTGCCTGACCTCAGGCACAAAGCATGGAGTTAGCCACCCAAAGGTGAGGCCTCTGAAATCATGAGTCCCAAATAAACTTTGCCTCCTCCAAAAAAAATAAAACACCATCTAGTAAGGGAAGCAGTACAATACAATCGTTAAGAACTTGAGAGCGTCCATCACAAAGTTGTACGACTTTCAATAGGTGGCATTCATTTCCATGAACACTGGGTTTTATTTTTAATATTTACCTAAATTCATCGGTCAATTTTGTATATTTATGTGTTGTTTATCTTATTGTTTTATTTCTCTCTTTGAATATTTTAAAGCCACATTAGAGTCTTCAACAAGATACTAGCAAATCAAGTCCAATAGCAACTTAAAATTATCACACACCATGATCAAGTGGTATTTCTCCCTGGAATCCAAAGCTGGTTCAGCGTACAAAAATCAATGAATGTGGGGCTGGAGCGGTGGCTTGGCTGTTACAGTGCTTGCCCGGCATGCTTAAGTACACAGGTTCAAACCTCAGCACCCACATACACAACTAAGTGTCAGAGCAACGAAAACCATGTGAAAAACTCAATAAAAATTGATTCTCTCTGTCTCTCTTTCTCTCTCACTATCCTTCTTTCTTAAAAAAAAAATCAATGAATGTGGGCTGGAGTGGTGGCTCAGTGGTTAACGCATTAAAGTACTTGCCTGTCATGCACAAGTACGAGGGTTTGAACCCCAGCACCATTGTACATAACAAAAGTGTCAGAGCGACAAAAGCCACATGAAAACCTAAATAAAGTTGATTCTCTCTTTCTCTCTCACTGTCCTTCTTTCAAAAAAAAATCAATGAAAGTGATAAACCACATTAACAGAATAAAGAATAAAAATCACGTAAATTGCATCAATAGATAACAAAAATGTTTTTGACAAAATGTAAAACCTTTTCATGATAAAAACTCTCAAAAAACTAGGAATAGGAAAAAATTGTTTGAACAATATAAAGCCCATATATAAAAAGCCCCAGTTAATATTACACCCAATGGTGAAAAACGGAAACATTTTCCTCTAAGATCAGAAGTAAGGCAAAGGTGTCCATTCTCACACTTTTAGTCAACATAGTACAGGAAGTCCTCGCCTGAGAAATTACTTAAGAAAAAGAAACAAAGGACATGCAAACTGGAAAGGAACAAGTAAAATCATCTTTGTTTGCTGATGACATTATCTTGTATATTAAACACTTCATTAAAAACGTTAGAACCAGGGGCTGGAGTGGTGGCTCAGCAGTGACTCCGTTGTATATGTATGCACCACAGTTTTTGAATCCACTCATCCAGCGAGGGGCATATGTGTTGGCTTTATAGTTTAGCTACTGTAAATTGAGCTGCTATAAACATTGATGTAGCTGTGTCTCTGTAGTATGCCAACTCTAGCTCTTTTGGGAAAATATCCAGGAGTGGGAAAACTAGATCATAAGGTGGTTCCAACCCTAGTTTTTTGAGGAGTCTCCACACTGCTTTCCAGAGTGGCTGCACAAGCTTGCAGTCCCACCAGCAATGTGACAGTGTTCCTCTTTTCCCACAGCCCCTCCAGCATCTGTTATTGTTCGTATTCTTCATTTTTGCCACTCTTGCAGGAGTGAAGTGGGATCTTAGTGAAGTTTTGATTTGCATTTCTCTGATTGCTAGTGATGTACAACACTTTCTCATATATTTATTGGCTTTTTGGACTTCCTCCATTGAGAAGTTTCTACTTAGTTCCCTAGCCCATTTACTTATTTGTGGTTTTGTTGTTTAGATTTTTGAGTTCTTTTATATTCTAGATATTAGCTCTCTGCCTGAGGTGTAGCAGGCAAAGATTTTCTCCCATTCTGTAGGCTCTCTCTCTCTCTCTCTCTCTCTCTCTCTTTTAAGAGAGAGGGACAGTAAGAGAGAGAGAGAGAGAATCAATATTATTTAGTTTTTCATGTGGCTTTCAATGTTCCAACACTTGGTTGTGTATATGGTCCTCGGGTTTGAACTCTCATACTTGCGCATGCCAGGCAAGCACCTCAAATGCCGAGTCACAGCTCCAGCACCCCCATAGATTCTTTCTTGACATTCTTGACTAATTCTTCAGCTGTGCAGAAACTTTTCAGTTTAATGGCATCCCACTCATTTATTCTTGGCTTTAATTCTTGCACTGTGGGAGTCTTATTAAGGAAAGTTGTGCCTACACCGATGTCATGGAGTGTTGATCCTATTTTTTCTTCTAGTAATTGTATAGTTGCTGGTTTAATTTCTAACTCTTTGATCCATTTCAATTTGATTTTTGTGCAGGGTGAGAGATAAGGATCTAATTTCCGTTGTCTGCATATGGCTGTCCAGTTCATCCAGCACCATTTGTTGAACAGGCTGTCTTTCCTCCACATTATATTTTGTACCCTTTGTCCAATATCAGATGGAAAACTACAAAATATTGATGAAAGAAATTACATGAAGGGGGCTAGAGCGGTGGCTCAGCGGTTATGGCACTTGCCTGGCATGCATGAGGACACAGGTTTGAATCCCAGCACCATGTATACAATAAAGTGTTGGAGCAATGAAAGCCACATGAAAAACTAAATAAAACTGATTCTGTTTTTCTCTCCCTTTCCCTTTCTCTTTCTCTCTCTCTCTCTCACTGTCCCTCTCTCTTTAAAAAAAAATGATGAAGAAAAAGAAGAGGAATAGGAAGAAGAAGAAGAAGAAGAAGAGAAGAAAGGAATTAAATGAAGGGGCTGGGAATGAGGCTCAGTGATTAAACACCCATGGGTTCAATCCCTGGTACAACAACAACAAAAAATAATGTATTGTATGGTTAAGCTTTGTTTGGAGGGCAGATCATATTGAGTTCTTACCTCAATAAATTGTTTTAATTTAACCACTTTAGATGATGCTGTTGTTTATGTTTTGCTGACTCTCTTATGGTATTAATTTTCCTTTTTTTTTTTTTTTTTTGTACCAGAGTTTAGACCCAGGGGCACTTAACCAATGAGCCACATCCCCAGCCCATTTTTATTTTTTTTTTTTTGAGTCAGGGTCTTGCTAAGTTGCTTAGGGCTTCCCTAAGTTGCTGAGACTGGCTCTGAACTTGGCGATCCTCCTGCCTCAGCCTCCAAGTCACTGGGATTACAAGTGTGCGCCACCACACTCAGCTCCTTACTTATTTTGTGATTTCTATTTGTAAATATATTTTCTGGACGATTCTATGAATATCCTGGATTCTGAAATCATTGTGAATTGCTTCTGAACGATGTGGTTCACTGACCCCACATCAATTTTTATCTTAGGCTGGGGTTATTTTGAGATTGGAGTTATACAAGGACGGTAATACAGAATTACAATCATCCACATACTGCAATTTTTTCAAACCCAAATTAACAATCAGGAAAACTCTTTTCTCTTTCCCAATTTTTTTTCAGGGATGCTGGTTCTAGACTGGACCCGTAACTCCTGCCCTGGCTTTTAACCAAAGCCCAGTCCCTCGGCTTAGAACTCAACCTTTCATTGACTCTTTGTCTTCAAATCCCACTCTGAAGGGATCCACAATATTGGCATCTGAAAATCTGAAATTTTACCTTTGTTGCTTTCAAGATCAGCTGTACATTTTCAAAACTGAAAACAGGGGCTGGAGTAGTGGCTCAGAGGTTGGAGTGCTTGCCTGGCACACATGACGACCTGGGTTCAAAGCCCAGCACCACATACACAGCTAAATGTCTGAGAAACAAAGACCAGATGAAAAAAATAAATGAAACTGTTTCTCTCTCCAAACCTTTAGGTCTACTATCCTGCATTTCTATGTGTTTGTAGCAAAAGTCCCACCACCATGAGCACGAGTGCTAGGAAGAAATTATTACAAAGGTAATGAACACAGAGACAATAATGCCTTGAAAGACAAGAAGATGGGGCTGGAGCGGTGGCTCGGTGGTTACGGTGCTTGCCTGGCATGCATGAGTACGCGAGTTCAAACCCCAGCACCACGTATACAATGAAGCCTCAGAGCAACGAAGGCCAGGTGAAAAAATAAAGTTGATTCTCTCTCTCTCTCTCTCTTTCTGTGTCTCTCTGTCTTCCTCTCTCCCTCTATCTCTTAAAAAAAAAAAGAAGAAGATGGGAGGGATGGAGTGATGGGTCAGCTGGAGTGCTTGCTTAACATGCGTAAGGATCTGGGTTTGAACCCCAGCACCACATGCACAACTAAGTATCAGAAAATTAAACCACATGGAAAAAAAATAAAATTGATTCTCTTTCTCTTTCTTTTTCTCTTAAAAAAAGAGAGAAAGAAGTTTCAAGTAAGGGAATCAACTACGTCATATAGAATATTGCATTGTGGAGAAGTAAAATGAGAACTGAATGAATGTTGCTGTATTTGAAGAGGGCCATCCGTTACCCTGGTGATGCTTCATGGAGCAGCAGGGCACAGGAGGCGAAGCGTGGTGAAGTGAACAGTGAGGCAAGAGAGGAGATGGGAGGTCCTGCTTCTGACATGTGGCTTTGCAGAGAGGTAGTAGTGGGACTTGGGGTAGGGGAAGGGTGTTTGGGGGCAGAGGGTAAAAGTAGAAGAATCAGAGGATGCAGGAAAGAAAAGATGTCCCATGAAGACCAGAGAAGGCAAGAGGCAAACCCACAGGAGTGGTCGGTCTTTCTTTGAAGGAGAAATCAGAATCCAGAGGAAAAAAAGGATCAGAAAATTTTGAAGATCTTCCGGCATTCCAGCAGCAGGTGCAGTGAAGGTGTCCACACCCACGGGATGAAGTCAGTAGCGAGGCCCTGGGTGAGGGGCGAGGAAGAGCAGAACAGATGGGTGTTTGGCAAAGGAGGGTTTGGAAAAGAGAAGAGAGCATCTCTGGGGGCCCCCTGAGGGCAGAAAGGCCAGGGGGTCCCTCCCACAGCCCTCAGTGGGCCAGCAGGTACTAGTCAGGTTTGCTGCTGGAGAGGGTGAGAGGGGAGGGAGAGAAAGAGAGAAGCGAGAGGCACCAACCACCCCTGGGCAGAGAGTGACTGCAAGAGTGGACGTATTAGGGGGCTGGAGCAGTGGCTGAGCAGTAGAGTACTTGCCTGGCATGCACAAGGACCCAGGTTCGGACCCCAGCAACACATACACAACTAAGTGTTAGAAAAACAAAAACCATATGAAAAAACAAATAAACTTGATTATCTCTCTCTTTAAAAAAAATATAAATTGTTTTGTAGTTCTGTTTGATTGGGGCTTGATCTGTGAATGAATGGCAAAAATAACAAATTAAAGAAAAACACAGACAAGGAGAAGCAGAGCAGAGAGTCAGGTAGGAGGGCAGGTGGGAGGAAGAAGAGCCTTATAGAGGCTGCCTGCCTCCTGGACTCGGATCTGTCCTTGCAGTCTTCCTCTCCGCCCTCCTCTGCCTCCCGCTCCGTCCTCTAGGAGGGTTACAGGAGGGGTTGCAGGCTGGGGTTATTTGGGAAGGGCTGACTCCCAGTGCTGGTGCTGGGCGGCTGTGTGCAGCTGAAGCTGGGAGCGGGAGGGGGAGGCAGAGGCCCTGTGCCCACAGGCGTGGAAGCTGCAGAGGTGTCAGAGATGGAGACTTAATGACAAGCCGGGGGTCCACCTGCACAGATGAGCAGGGCTGGGAGGTGGGAGCTGTGGGGAAATTGGAAAAGGGACACATTCATTTTTCAACGCAGCTCCCTCTCCTTACACACACACACGCGCGCACACACACACACACACACACACACACCTTTAACAAAGAGCCAGAGCCTTCCTCTGTTCTGGCTCTCCCTCCAATTCTACAAAGGACCCCTGAAGAGGGTCCTAAAGACGGGCAAAGAGGAGAAGGAAAGGGCTTACCGTGGCCCCCTGGCAGCCCGGACGCCCTGCTGGCTCTGGTCACCTAGTGCTGGTGCGTGTAGGGGCAGGGTTGCAGACCAAGGACAAAGCCGGGAGGCTGAGTGGGGACCACACAAGAAAGACCAGGCATTTATTTTATTTTTTTATTGATAAATTTATTTTTTGAACAACTATACAAGTTTTTAACAAAATAATGTAAAATGTATATAGATTCTGAAGATTAGATTTACCCCCAAGAGTGACCCCCCAATTACCCACCCTTATCCCTCCCTTCCCCTTCCCACAATATCTCTAAAAAAGTATTAGGTTGTAAAACGTTACACCTTATCTGGATTTAACACATGATAATAGACCACCTTTCTCAATGGCCAGGGTCTAGCTCCAGCCTCCACAGATGAGTGGAGACATTCAACCCTTGGTTCTCTGGGTTAAGCTGATTTCACTCAGCATAATTTCTCCCATAGCCATCCATTTACCTTCAAAGGCTGCAATATCATTGTTTCTAATTGCTGTGTAAAATTCCATGGTATATATGTACCACAGTTTTTGGATCCATTCATCCAGTGAGGGACATCTGGGTTGTTTCCATAATCTAGCAATTGTAAACTGAGATGCTATGACCATAGATATTGCTGCGTCACTATAATGTGCTGATTCTAAATCCCCTGGAAAAATAACCAGGGGAGGAATAGCAGGATCATATGGTGGGCTCATCCCTAGTTTTTTGAGGATTCTCCACACTTTATTTAGCCAGAACTCAAGCCTCTGGAGTCCCAGTTCAGCCCCTCAGACGAGGCCCTGGGGAGACTTCTTAGTGTCCTCCCCCACCCTAACATCAGGTTCGCAGGAAACCACAGACATAAAGTCCAGTTAACTCCTGTGCTGGGTCCTCCTTCCCCAGCCACCAACCTCCACTGAACTGAGAAGTAGTATCAGGGCTAAGGTGACCTACCGGACCAGCGGGGTGCTGCGCTTCTCTACATCAGCCTCCCAGGACCCAGTGCCGGCCATCTGTCTGGAAGAGCAGCTATATCCAGTCAACACCATTCCAACAGCCAGGGGCATCACACCCAGATCCTGGCACTAGGGAGAAAGCCCTTCCTTCCACTCTCACCTGTGTCCAGAAAATGCACGCATGTCCACACATAAACCAGAGACTCTCATATAAAACTACATTGCCTTCAAAGCTATATTCAAATAGCAGTCATCTCAACCCCCATCCTGGGTGACCACAGATGTCTATTCCCTCTCCCGTGTATTTCTTTTTCTTCTTCCTCCCTTCCTCCTCCTTCTCCTCCTCCTCCTCTTCCTCCTCCTCCTCCTCCTCCTCTTCCTCTTCCTCCTCCTCTTCCTCTTCCTCTTCTTCTTCTTCTTCTTACCAAGAATTGAAGTCAGGAATGCTTAACCCCTGAGCCACATCCCCAGAACCTTATTTTTAAAATAATTTTTAATAACTTAAAAATTTTTTCTTCTAGGGGTTAGGGATTTAGCTCAGTGGCAGAGCGCTTGCCTAGCATGTACAAGGCCCTGAGTTCAGACCTCAGCCCTGAAAAAATTTTTTTCTCTCCTAGTTGTAGATGAACACAATACCTTTATTTATTATTATTATTATTATTATTAATTTTGCATGTGCTAGGCAAGCACTCTACCACTGAGCTATAATCCCAGCCCATCCCCAGACCTTTTTATTTTTATTTTGAGACAGGGTCTCACTAAGTTCCTTAGGGTCTTGCTAAGTTGCTGAGGTTGGCTTTGAACTTGTGATCCTCCTGCCTCAGCCTCCCAAGCAGCTGGGATTATAGATATGTGCCCCCATGCCTGGCTAGTATTTGTCTTTCATGACTGCCTTATTTCACTCAGCATTATCTTTGAGATTCATCTGTGTTCTAGCAAGAGTCAGAATT
>PVKS010022836.1:0-33174 GCA_004027875.1 Aplodontia rufa
TTCTAGAAGATGAAACAACCTGTGTGAAGTCACAGTAATCATGTTTAAATTCAGATCTTACTTGCTATTCTTCCCCTGGCTTGGAGTTGCTTTTGGGGGTGATGAAAATGTTCTAAAATTGATTATAGTGATGGTTGCACTACTCTATGAATACATAGTAAACACCATGAATTTGCACACTTTCAATGGGTGACTTATATGTGAATTATATCTCAATAAATTCAATATTATAAAAAGTCAGGAAATGTCTTCATAGAAAATGAAGACTAGCGGGTAGGCCATCCCACGGGAAGCTCCAGACAGACGGAGGGGGTTCCCTTCCTGCTGCAGAGAAGCAGGCACACCAATGACCTGACTTCCCCAGGAAAGCAGATAAAAGCAGAGCTCTGTTCACCATGAATGCTTAATTTTTTTTCTAATGTTTTCAAGTCCCTGAGAAACCTGTGAGGAGGAGAGCCAGCGATCAAATGACCTGAGCCTGAGAAATTTACTGTGTCCTGTTTTCCAGAGACCATTTTCCCAACATAAGTCACAGAGACAGATGGCCCCGGTTCTGCTTCTGAAAATAACCACCGTTGAGCAGAGTTGACTTAGTGGGAGCTGCCGGGCTGGGGCGAAAGTCCCACAAGATTTACGAGGCTGAACAAGGGGGCGAGTTTGGATCTCGCAGACTGCGGTTCTTCCCAGCTCATCCCAGTAGAGGCCCCGGGCAGGAGCTGTCTTCTGAGCTTTCTGTGTTTTCTTCTTTTCAAAATAACATTTATTGTTTGTTTTCTCAAAATCTCATCATCACATTTGTTCCTTAAAATTTTTAGAAAATTTGAACAATATAAAGAATAAAATTCATTCATTCTACTGCCCTAAGGTAACTAATACTAACATTTTTGAATACGTTGCACATGTAAACAAATGAAGTCAAAGTGCTTTTCGTACAGTATTGCACCCTGCTTCCTTTTATATCTTGTTTCCCATCACTGTTCCTTACAAACATGGCTTAATGTCTTTTTTTTTTTTAAGAAAGAGGGGACAGTGACAGAGCGAGAGAGAAGCAATTTTTATTTAGTTTTTCATGTGACTTTCATTCCTCAGACACTTTGTTGTGCACTTGGGTGCTGGGGGTTTGAACTCGTGTACTTGCACATACCAGTCAAGCCACAGCTCCAGCCCTGCTTAATGTCTTTTATGTGTGATTTTAGCATTGTATTACTGTGCCTTAGTTTGTCTCATTGGGCATTTACTTTTTAAAATTAAAGATGTTTACCCTTTTACACATTTTTTTACTTTTTTTACAGTGCTAATAATATGTGATGAATATCCTCAAATGAAAATCTTTTGAAATATTCATTGTTTTGCTGGGCATGGTGGTGCACACTTGCAACTCAGGAGGCTGAGTCAGGAGGAACACCTGGCCAGCCTGGGCAACTTAGCAAGACCCTGTCTCAAAAATAAAAAGTCAAAAGGGTGCTTTGTAGCTCAATGGTAGAGCACCCTTAGGTTAAATCCCCAGTACAAAAAAAATAATAGTAATTTTTGTGTAAATTGCTAGAAGCGGAATTGTTTAAAAGTCAGTTTATACTTAGTTGTATAACTAGCATCAATGCATAAAATCATGTGTGCACTTAAGACCAACATCTCTTTTAGCACCTACTAAAGGCCAGATATTTTCACACTCATTTTCTCCTTTAGTTTTAAAAATAATGTTTAAGTCAGCTTTTCATCACCCTGACCAAAAGACCTGACAAGATGAGCTTAGAAGAGGAAAAGATTATTTTGGCTCATGGTTTCAAGGTTCAGGCCATGGTCAACTGGCTCCACAGCTCTGGGCCCAGGGTAGGCAGAACATCACGGCAGAAAGGCAAGGTGGAGCAAAGCTGCTCAGCTTGTGACAGCAAGAAGCACAGAGAGCTTGAGTGCACGGAGACAGGAATGATATCATCTCTAAGGGCACACCACCAGTGGCTTGCTTCCTCCAGCCACCCTACCTGCCTACAGTCACCATCCATTCATCAATTCAGATTATTAATCTATCCAATGGATTCATCCACTAGGAGGTTATAGCTCACATAATCTGATCATTTCACTTCTGAACATTTGTGCATTTTCTCATATATGAGCTTTCGGAGACACATCGTATAGAACCATAACAAATAACCTTTAAAAATGTAAAAAGGACAAGGGCTGGGGGTGTAGCTCAATGGTAGAGCACTTGCCTTGTATGCAAGAGGCCCTGGTTCAGTCCCACCACCGTAAACATTTTATGAGCATCTACTATGCTGGAGGTATCTGACTCTGTTCATAACTGAAGCTATTCATGTCCTTCATTTTTTCCTTTAATTCTCAGAATGAGCCCTCAGGTGAGGACTACTGTTAGTCCCATCTTGCAGGATGTTGGATTGCCAAAGGGCCTTAGAGAGTACTAGTTCAACAGAGAGGTAGGAGGCCCTGCCCATGGTCATGAGGTACACTATTTTCCCCACCCACTCGGATCTCCTGACCCTTATTCCATGGCTGCAGACTACTGTTCTAATGTGGAACTTTACTGTCCTAGAATGAGGTGGCCATGTAACGAATTGTCCAAATCAAGATGCTTTTACACTAAAAGGGGGCACAGTTACTATTAGTACTAAATAAAGACATAAATTGGGCCTCTCTGACTAACCAGAATGTTTGTTCACATTAGATTTTCAGATTTCCAGCTTTTTAAAATACTTTGCAGGAATGGATTCCAATTGATTTCAAATAACTAGGGGAACCAGTTCTATGACTCTTTGCTGATCTGAGACTCTGAGCCAGGTAAGAACACAGATGAACAATACATGATCCCCATATGGCAGGATGTTCTGTTCAAACAGTAGAGGCGAATGTGCCTCACTGGAATACAAGGCAGGACATGACACCATCACCACAGAGTTCCAGACCTCATCGGCCCGAAACCTTTCTATCAGTGTTTTTCATGCCTCTTCCAAAAGGCTAGGGTTTTACTTATTTAACCAAGCCACAGGAATGCCTGTGCTGGCGCATGAGAAGAGGAATGCATTTGGTTTTGGGTGAAGGGACCAATGTGGTTCTTGAAAGGAGGCTCGGAAGAAGAAACACAACTCGCCTTCCCAGGAAGGATGAATCCCCCAAGTTTGTGCCCCACTGAGAGGAGGTGCAATGCAGACCTCAGGGTCCCCTTGATAGGTTTCGTTTATTGGGTAAGGACTGTGGGGTAAACACTTTACGTAAGGGCTTCTGAGTCTCAGGGCTGTCAGTTAAAGCAGTTATTAGAAACCCTTTCCAATAACAAAGGTAATTGCCTGGGGAAAAAATGCCTGCTCTATGGTCCACAGCTAGTCTGCTGTTTACTGATGGGGACCCGTTCTCCGTTGTGTGTGCACACCCAAATTCCCTCACCATAGCCTAGATGGTGTGCATCATAGACCAATACAGTTTCACCTGGCATTCACACACACTTCTCAGGACTGCTGAGCAAAGGGTAAAACAGTACATTTGTTAATGGTCTTTCTCTGAGAGTAACAAGATTGTCCATCAACCAGCCTTTCACACTTTTAGTCTCATGGCATATCCCGAGGATACGCTCAGAATGCTAGAACGTTCTTCTTTGAGAACTAGGAAAGGTTTCAAATGCAAAGGAAAGCTCCCATCAATTCACACAAAGATGTAGGTCACTGAAATTGTTTCTGCAGATCGCACAACTTTCTTGTCCTGCGTCTCAGCTGTCTCCCTAACTCTCATTTAATTATTTAGGTCCTAGAGATTGAACCCAGGAGAACTTTACCACTAAGCTACACCCCCAGACACTTTCATTTTTATTTTTTGAGACAGGACCTTGCTTAGTTGCTTAGGGCCTCACTAAGTTGCTAGGTCTGGCCTTGAACTTGCAATCCTCCTGCCTCAGCCTTTTGAGTCCCTGGGATTATAGCTGTGCACTACTGTGCCTGGCTCCTCTGTTTTGTTCCTTGTTGTTGTTTCACATCATCAAGTGATACATATTGGTAAAAGTGACATTGGCAGGCATGTAAATCTGCATTGCTTCTTCTTTTCTCCCCACAAACACCCTTTACTATGTCAGATCTACAACTGGAGAGATGGCAGAAGAAAACAATATGGTTGAGCCTTTGCCATGGGCAAGCACACTGCTGGGCTCCTTTTGAGCATAATAGCATCAGTCTCGCAGCAATGCTTTATGGTAGATACTATCACTCCATTTTCAAAGTAGAAAGCTGAGACTAATAGAAGAGACTTATCCAAGATCATACAGCCAGAGTGAAACTGGGCTTTGGCCCCTGGTTTACCCAAAAAGAAGGTCATGCGCAGTTTTTCCACTTCAGCTGTTTCCCTAGGGCACCTGCCTCTCCCTTTCCCTAGCCTGGTAGAAAATCCAAACAGGGCTGATAAATCTTGTTCTCACCATTCAACGGAAAGAACATTGCAGTCACGGATTCTTATCTAGGTCCAGTGACCACAGACAAATTCCTTCACTTCTCTAAGCTTCCATTCTTAACCTTGAAAATGGGGATGTTGTCGTGAGGACAAGGTCTTGTGAAGCATCTGGCCCAGTTCCTGGTCCCCAGAGCCTCCCCTCACCCCGATCATGCAGGTATCTGCCCTGCTCACCTTGTTGCCTTCTTTCTCCATCCTTACCCTCCATAAGCCAGAGTCGGGCTCCCCGCACCCTCCTCTCAAGGGGCTTGGATGGCTCCCCTACCCTTCAAGGGGCATTGGAGCTGGGTATCCAGTCATCCCACCTCATCTTACTACAGACACAGGAAGCACCTACAGTGCTGGACTCCCCTCAGCTAATAACCAGAACAGGGGAAGGCCTGAACCCCAGGAAGCAGGCATCCTTATATTTGCCTGCCTGAGCATGCATCTGGGCCCCTTTCAAAAGGCAAACCCAGGTCATCTGGATTTTCAGCAGCCCTACTGAGCCAAGCCAGAGAGGCAGAAAATCTGGGTAACTGAGCATATGCCCTAAGTTTAAAGAACACACAGCTCTGCTTTACAAACCTCCACGGCTCCCCAGCTAAGGTCCGATTGCCTTTTCCTAGCGTTCGAGGCCTAAACCTGGTTCCTGTCTCACTGCTGTCATGTAGACCTTTCATGGCATAATCAAGGTATTCTCCGCAAATATTTACTAGTGCTTTCTATGTGCAAGACACTAAATGAAGCACTGGAAAATAAGGTAAAAAAGATAAACCAGGCAGGCATATGGAGGACACAGAAAAGTAAACACCACAAAGTAAGAAAGGTTGCAACAGGAAGGGTCCAGAGGACCTGTGGGCACACTGTGAAGGGATGAAGCCAGGCTAGAGGCATCAGGGAGGCCTTCCTGAAGGAGGCACCATGAGATCAAACCCTAAGGATGAGTGTTAACTAGACTTACTGGGTGGTAGTGAGGAATGGAAATGCTTCAGGGAGAAGTAACAACATGTGTAAAAGCTCAGAGGCAAAACTTCAGTAATTGTGCTCCTGGAGCTACCATTCAGATAGATTGAATGCAGAGAGTGTACAGCTTTGTGGATCTGGGTGAGAGGATGAGAGCAGTGAGTCCGTGGAAACGAGAATGAGGAGGTGTCTCAGCAAGTCTCAGCAGGCAGGGTGAGAAGTTAGTGGTAACACATGAAAGGTATGGGAAGGGAGCGGGGCAGATTGCTGAGACCAAGGAAAGGAAGGGGCTTAGTGTTCTTCCCTGTGCCATGAGATGCTCACAGCCCCATCCCTCCCCCCAGAACTCTCCAAAGGCTTCATAAGCTCCCCTATTTGAAATGAGCTCCACAGCCCTTCTTCCCTGGCATGGGCTGCTCTGATGCGTCCTGCCTCTACCTTGCTCAGAGCTCCCTGTGCATTCTCTGCCCCCACCACCTGCACTCTGGGACCACATCTCCCATGGTACTCCCTCCCCTCCAGTGAGTGTTCAAAAAAGGTTTCAGAAATGGAAAATTATTCAATATTCTTTGGTAATCATCTATCACTCTAAAAAAAAAAAAGGAAACCTTGGTGTCCCTTCATTTTATCCATCCATACATATGCATAGTAATATTTATTGCTTATTGGTGTTTACTGGCTGCCACATTACTTGTTTTAATTCCTTTAATCCTCAAGGTAATGCATGCAAAAAAGAGGTGCTTTTTAAAAATCTGCGTTATAAAGATGAGGAAACTGAGGCACAAAGGGGGCAATCATTTGTCTGAGGTCACTGAGCACTGAGTGGTGGACTTGGGTTTCAATTGCAGGCAGTCTGGCTCCAGAGCTCCTACTCTCAACACAGCCCTACCCTGCTTGTGAACATGCTGCATGGCTACTGCAGTGCATTTTAACACATGTCTTCAAGTGTTCATGTGCTGTGTGTGTCCATCATAAAATACACACTGCATAGAAATTTGTACATCATGAGTTCAAAAATATTTCCTAGTGTTCTCTTACATCCTGAAAAATCATTTTGTGCACTGTGCCCTGAAAATCAGTGCCAAGTCCTCAATCATTTCTGTACCTCACAGAAACTTCCTATGCCTATGAAGGGCCTGGCACCTTGTTAGGGGCTTCAGATCAGATATTAATGGTGAATATTCAGGGGCTGGAGCGGTGGCTCAGCGGTTACAGCGCTTGCCCACCATACACAAGTACACAAGTTCAAACCCCAGCACCCACATACACAACTAAGTGTCAGAGCAACAAAAACCATGTGAAAAACTCAATAAAAGTTGATTCTCTTTCTCTCTCTCTCTCTCTCACTGTCCCTCTCTCTTTAAAAAAAAAATGGTGAATATTCAGAGCAACCCTGTATCCTGAGAAGAGGCCTGGAGATTGGATGGAAAAAAGAAAATGCTGGCATGATGCCTGGGAGGATACAGGGCTGGGCTGAACCCAGGGTCCCTGAAGTTTGTCATGGAACAACTTAGTGAGGGAACCTTTTACTTGTTAAAGCTTGACAGCTTTACTGAGGAAGAGGCTTTAGCAGGCACCCTGGAACAGCATATAATGTTTCTTTGTTTGGTCTGAAATCTAACATCTCAATATTGTATGGTACTAGTTATCTCAAGCTCATCTGAAGCTCTGATGGGAGAATAAAAGATGTCTTTGATTCACAAAATATGAGGAAATGGGTATTTGTTTGCTTAATAAATTCAGTCTGGAAGACAAAGATCTTTCCACAACTTGCTTCTGCAGGAGAAGGGGAGTCCTGAAAGGGGCTCCTGGTGGCGTGGTTTTATTCAATTTGATAAGCATTTGGTGAGCACTGACTTGAGACTCCTACTTGCTCGTGCACACCATGTGCTCACACAAGGCATCTTCAGTCCTACAGGAACTATATAAAATGTGGGGCACAGAGGGATGAACAATGTACAAATAAGGAACTGGAAGTAACTTCCACAAGATCATATAACTAATAGGAAGCTAGGCCAGCTGCGATGCAGACCCCAGTTCTGTTGAACTCCGAAGCCCACTCCAGCAGTGCGCTGTGCCCCCAAAATACAAAGTATACTTTTTTTTTTCAGGGCTGAGGACCGAACTCAGGGCCTTGCCCATGATAGGCAAGCGCTCTGCCACTGAGCTAAATCCCCAGCCCCCAATGTATACTTTTATATGGAAGACAGACATAGATAATTGCAAAAATATCAGGGAAAACATTAAAACGGAAGACAAGGTTAGTTCATAGAAGGGATGCTCAAGCCTATAGTGCTGACTGGTAAGTGGGTCAAGAAAGGCTCTCAAGGTAAATTGGAAATACTGGTTTGAACAGCTGGATTGTAGCCTGAATTTTTTGGTAGAGAAATCAAAATCCAGAGGGAGAAGCTGCTCAGAGATTATACTGTGGTCATTGATTTCTGGCTCCCTACATTTTCTTTGCTGAACTTTCAAAATGAACCAGCTAACTGGCATACACAGCAACTCTATAAAATCTTATCATGCACAGTTAAGTTCTGGGATGGACAGTAAGGTCATGGAACTTGCAAAGTTCTGCAAGATTTGGTGCTGATAAACTAAGTGGGCTTCTATTTTGTGGACCAAACATGAAAACCTTTTTCTTTTCCCCCAACATCAGCAGCTCTCCATGACCTTTCCCTCATAGAATCCTGCCAAATCTTAGGATGGCAAGGTACATCTGGGCTGCATTGTTCCTCCTAAGAGTCAGTCTCTGAGAAGCCGGATGGATATGATTATGTTATGCATGTCCTAACAGTCAAGGTGGGAGAAGACAAGCAGCCCTTGCTGCCAAGTGGATGCACTGTCTTGTACTGTATACTTTTATATGTCTGTGCTTATGTTCCCTCTCTGGTACACGATGTACTGCACACGTTGTAAGGTCAGCCACAGACAAGACTGCAAATTTTCTGAACTCAAAGGTCTTGTCCCAGGCCATCACCTCCTCCTTCTGAAGAGTTGGGAGTTTGCTAATAGAACTATAGAAAGCCAGGACCATAGAACTATGACATAATAGAAACCTGAATCACACTTACTGACACTGTATGTTGGAACCCACAGAGTGGTAGTGGGTTCCAATTCTAATATTATAGAATGTTGTCATGCTCAACTTTTTAGAACTTAAGAATGTTAAGTATGTTAAACCCCTGGAACTAATCTATTGAACAAATATTTCTTCCGTCCCTAGTATGTTGCCAGACACTACACTACATTCTGGCATGAAAAAAATTGAACAAGAATTCTGAGGTTCTTGATTTTAAAGAGTTTACAGAGAATGTGGGGTTTTAAGAATCCTAAACTGTTAGATCCTTAGAAAAGTAAAACGCTGGTGTATTGAAATTCTAGAATGCCAAAGGTGGAAAGGAATCTTGGATCATTCTTTCCAACTCTCACTGCCTTTTACGAGGCTCAGAGCTTGTTTCAGGCGTGTCGGATTAAAATCTAATAACATCGTTTGGGCTCAGTGACATCACAGAATGGCCAACTTGTAGGGGCTGAGCCATCCCCCAGTCCTGGCTGCTCATTTCACCCAGGAGGCAGTGAGCTCAGAGCCCTCAGGTTTCTGGGCGTCTCAGAAAGAACAGGCAACGCAGGGAAGGTGCCCGCGCGTTTCCGCGGAGCCCTGGGCGCTGCAGACTTCTGCTGCGGGCCCGCTCTTCGGAAGGGGTGTGCACCACTCTGCGCCCGCCCCGCCCAGCCACGTGTGCAGTAGATCCTCCCCCGTTGATGCGTGTTTTATTTTGCTCCCTCCCCTTCCCCGTGTGCCTCCGAATCAATTTTCATTATTTTTTTTCTGTCTGTGTTTGTCTTTGTGGTTCGCAGGTGCTCCCTTGCATTGTTCATCCGCTTCTTCAACCCCTATTGAGCAGTCCCCCTCCCCGCCCCCTTCCCCTCCGGCCAATGAGAGCCAGAGGCGGTTGCTAGGCAACGGTGTGGCCCAGCCAACCCCGGACTCAGACTCTGAGGAAGAGTTTGTCCCTAACTCATTCTTAGTTAAAAGTGGCTCCGCCAGCCTGGGGGTCGCAGCAAACGGTAAGTCCCTCTCTCTTTCTAACTTTTGTGGGATTGTGTCTTTTACTTCCTTTGGTTGGTGACGGCTGCTTGGGCCGCCTGCAGGGCAGAGGGCCCCCCTGTGCACGGTGGGCTTGCGGGGTACCCGGGTGCCAGGAGGCTCCGATGGCTGGAGCAGTCCAGCTGCTGCTCCTGCCTGGCTTCCGAGGCACTGCAGGGGTGCGCGGGAGGCTGCTGCTGTCCTCTTCCCTGGTGACAAACTTCAGCAGGCTGATGATGCATGGACAGAGGTGCACACACAACATAAGACCAGAAACTTCAGGGAGAGCCTGAGCCTGAGGCAGGTAAAGATACAGAAACAAAGATCAACCCGGGGTGGGAGGGGGAGTCCAAATATAAATAGCACTGATTGGCTTCCTACTGTGCCCCTGAGACTGTCAGCACCCTCACCTGTTGCTGCATCAGATTCTCACAACCTTACTTAACAGACTAGGATTACAGTGTCCCCATTAACAAAGAAAACTGAAAGAAGGGGTCCTACCCAAGCCCAGCACTGATTTGAAAGTTCTGGACTTTTACATAGCCTGGAGACAGAGGGCCCTGAAGTCCCCGGCAGGGGCAGGGATGACTGCAGGCTGAGACAGAGCCACTGGGTTTCAGCATAGATCTGCCTGTGACAAACTTTTCCTTGGTTCTTCCCTGGCTTTCTTTAAGGAGAAGAGGCATATGGGTTTCTGGGGAGAGCTCCAGGCTGACCAGGTTTTAGCCCCTGACTAGCTGCTGTTAGACCTGCACCAAGATGCTTGCCCTGTGTGCAAAAGGCCAGTCCATTTCTTTGCAAAGATGTCCTACAGGGAATTCAAACCTTTAAAGGAGGATGAGGTAACCTGGGATCACTAAATGGCCCCAAAACTTCCTGATTCTAGCAGAAGAAATGAGACCTTTTCCCCACAACTAATGCATCAGGTTCTGTTGATTAGGCAAACGTTTATTTGTAAGTGCTCATGTGGTACTGAGTTCCATATCATATTCTAGAAATGGAGGCAGAGGTGCAAAGACCTGTAAGACAGAGTCCATGGGGTCTGGAATCACTCAGCTCTGCATTGAATGTAAGCTTTATTGCTGTAGGACTTTGGACAAGTCTTCCGGTCTTGAAGCATAAGTGGACAGTATAATACCTAGCTCATGATGAGCACTGTCCCATCACATTGCTGGGACAAAAAGTTTAATTATTAATGCTTATCCCAGGCACCTGTCATCTTCCTCTGGAGAACTTACAGAGTCCAAATGTGAAAGCAGTCCGCTTGCTGCCAGGCACTTAGGCATGCTTCAAGAAATGTCAAAGGCCTTCATTTCACAGCCCGAGGCGATAAGGGAGGATGGAGCTCAGCTTGCTGGTGATGGGGCAGCAGAGGAGAAAGTCTCTGTACTGCCTGAGGGAATGAGAAAATGCCTCTGGGAGGAGGTGCCGAGCTGGATCTGAAGGAATAGTCAGCCAGGCGGAGATTACCAAGGGCAAGAACAAGCAAGAGTCCTCTGCGCAGAGGAAACGTGTGAACAAAGAATCTGGAACTGGGGACCTGGGCAGGACACAGGCATTGACCTGAGAAGGGTACAGAAGGCCACCTGGTGAAAGTTACCTGAGCTCCTCTAGCTACAGAGTCAATCCCCTCAAAAATGACCAGGGTGCCTTATTACCTGCCCCATTCCCTTCTCAGGACCTCTCCCAGACTCTGCTGTTTTCAAAAACCAGAGAGATCTTTGGCCTTCAGAGTTCTCTTCTGACAGGACTTCAGGCCCTGCCTTCTCCATGACCCAAACTCAAAGATCCTCTCCAGGGGCCATTCCCTCTGCACTCCCCGAGGGTGGCATTGTCCTTTCAGTGGCACGGTGTCAATGCCCACGTTTCAACCAACGTACAGAAAACAAGAATCCTAGGTGGGAGTAAGGAGACCTGGGTTTTAGGCCCAGCTCACTGACTACTTGTCCTTGGCAAATCACTATTCCACTCCAGGACTCGGTTTCCCATCTTGTCAATGATGGAGCAGTTTCTAAGGTACTCTGATTTTTTTTCTTCTTTATTTCTTTTTTTTTTGTGTGTGTGTATGTGTGTGTAATGTGGTACTGGGTTATCTCTGTCAATGGCCTTCTTAAGCTTACAAGGGAAGGAGAAAACCAACTTTTTAAATATATATGCATATATTTTTTTCTTTTTTCTTCTTTTTTTTTCAATAAATGAGACTTGCAGGTACAAAAGAAGGCAGGAGATTAAAGACCTTAATCTCTTCCTTTGCTAATTAGCTGGACAAGAGCAATCACTTTGGTGCAAGAGCTGGGTGGAGCTGAGGCTCTAGCACATTACAGATGTGCAGGGAAGATGGGGGTGGGGGTCGATGGCCTACAGCCCTCTGCTTACCTCTGTGCTCCTGCTCCCTGTGGGGTTCAAGACATTATGAATGGCTTCCCTGGGGCCTTACTCTGAGCATCACTCTAAAGATTGTTAATAAATGTATCCATGCCAAGTCTAGGTCCTTATTGGTCAACTGCTATAGGATTAGGATCCTGAGAGAGCCCAGTGCATCTGATCAGTTCCTGTCCCCTGGAACCCCAAGCAGGAGGGTCTTCTCTATGCTGAAGGACCTCCTGGTGCTGGCATGAACCCGGCACTAGTGAGTGACAATGAGTGGGCCCAATAAACGTGAATTAAATATTAGTGAAATATTTAATAAGATTATTTTTATTATCTTACTAATTGTAAAAAAGAATGGTGCTTGTTGGCATTCTGATAATTTCAGGTAATGCAGAAGGTTAAAATGTGAAGCTCTCGCATAATCCTTATTCCAGAGATGACATTTAACACCTTGCTACATGGTCTTAGGGATTCTTATCGTTCAGTGTTCATTCAGTGAGTGAATGGATGATCCAGCAAGCAGCACAAACCACGAAGGACCACAGTTCAGCAGCGAGAGCAGAGGATGCTCTAGACCCAAACCTGAAAGTTGATGTGCCACCCTAGGCGTGTCCTGAATCTCTCAGGTCATGGGTTCCTACATCCCCTGAAGTGGGAAAAACCTTCCAAGATTGTTTTGGAGTCTGAAAAGGACAGATCTGTTGTAAAACCTCCCAAACTGCACAACTTCTTCCCAGCCACCAATTGAAGGCTTTAAAGACCACCCTAAACAGATCAATTGCTTTAAGGCCCACTTTCTGCTTTCATTGACACTTGGTTGGAATGCATTTTAAATGACAAAGGATGCCCTCTGGCTCCTGAAGGGTGAAAATTCCGCTGGTATCCCGCGGTGCCTCTGACCTCTGGAAAGCAGCCTCCGCAGCACCGAGGACTGCCCTTCCTGGAGGCCCTATGCCTGCAGCTGTGTCAACTCCAGCCCAATCCTGGGACCAAGGCCTGAGATGCCGCAGAGCCGCCCTGCGAAAATCCGCATGTAAAGTGCAGAGGGGACGCATGGGGCATCACAGCACAACTCATTGTCCGGGTGGAAAACAGGGCAAGGAGCTCTTTGTCATCAAAAGCCTAATCCTCCCCCAAGGGCACTCATCCAGAAACCACTGATGTATGTCAAGAAAGGTTTCACTGAAATATCAGCTGGTCACAGTTGAGAAGCTAAGGAAGTGGTTTGGATTAAGTAGGTATTTGTCCCTACTCCATAGAAACTTTTCAGAATAAATAGTAAATGTTTCATGAGTTGTTCTGATCTAAATTCTAAAGTGAGGGGGCTTTGAAAACTTGGGAATTAATATTTAAGAGGGTCAGGGAAGGCTGTTAGGAGCTTCTCAAAGACTAAGGGCAGGGGAATGGATGTCCTAAGATCCCCTTCTGTGGATGAGGTTGTTCTTTATGTGCATGATCTTTGAGCTGCTTGAACTCCATCTCACTGTTTGGGAAACTGAGGCCCAGGAAGTGGCAGTGATTTGCTCTTTGCTCTGCTGATTTTAGGGGCATGGCAAAGACCAAGTTTGCTTGACTCTAGAGTCCCCTTTTCTTCCTCTCTTTTTCTTTGTCTTTTTTTATTTTGTTTCCAGTACCAGATTCTGTGATTTTTATCTCTTCCTTAGTAAGAGGCTGGAGAAGACAAGGGGAATTCCACGTGAGCTGTGTTGTGACATCCCATGAGTCCTCCCTCTGCTTTGAAAAGAATTCCAGGTTGTTGAATTCCTATTAGCACACAGACCTTTAAGAAGCACCCTGAATGTAAGAGGCATTTTATTTGGTGGAATCCTTTACACACCTTACCTACCCTGTGACATAACCTATTTTTGTCTCATTGAAGTAATAAAGGCCCAGAGAACTTAATTTCCTCCTCTTAGTCACACAGCTTCTAAGCAATGGGGTCAAATTTGAACTCTAGGCCTGGTACCGCAGCATGAAATCTTTTAATCACATTTTTGTAAAGATGGTAGAAGTTTCAAAGACAAATAAGACCATTTAACTTGGACATTAAATTTTGTCACAGCCTCCTAAAAGCTCAGCCCTAGATGCAGGACCAACCTTGGCTCCCCACCACCCCACCCCAACAGCCCCCCAGCACTAGGTCCTTCCCGCCTTTCCTTACTTAGAACATTTCCCACCAGTCAGCGTCTCTGTTGTTTGGCAGTTTGATTGACTTTCTAGGGTCTTAAGCAGCTGGGATTATTTTGTTTTGACTTCCAATCCAGTGGAGAAGTGTTTATTTTTCTTCCTAAATGGTAAACAACTTCATGTACGCAGGTTCCTTCTAAAAGTGTTTTCTTAAAACAATATAAAAAATTCAACTTAATTTGGAACCTATCCAAGAGTCCCTGGGGAAGTGTGTCCTGGTCCTTTCAAGTCAATTTGCGAAATGCCCGTTTGTTGCAGGACGCATCCAGTGAGATAGTTTTTTCCTTGTTTCACCACGAATTTCATGGAACCTGTTTTTGTTGTTCCGTACCAGCTACAATTTCTTGGGTCTGCTTGCTTAGCGCATTATAGGGATAATGGATCTTGGGGTAGTAAGGTTTTCAGGCAATTTGGTTCACCATTACTCTCAGCTCTTGCATCAAAAGACCTTTTTTTGGTAAATAAATTCTTATTACATCAGCTGTGTGGAGAAGCCAAGTCCCTCACCCTGATAGCAAGACAAATTGATTTCTTCCTTTATTCTTTCATCTTCTGATGACATTTTAAATGCTTGTGGATATTTCTGAGAGAGATGAGAGGTGATGCATATTGTAAGCAGAGAGACCCTATAAAGTAGCTACTTAAATTATGGGGTCATTTTGGAATTCAGATATTTTCAGATTAAAGAAAGAAAAATAGAATACATCTTCTGTGTTCTCCCTAAAACTCCCATGGAATCAAACACATTTCTGCAGTGAGACACGCAGCTTACATAATGGGATTAAAGGACACCACACACACAGTGTGATTTTTTTAACAAAGGATTAACGCTTCCTGCAAGTTCAGGTTTTTTGCCGCCAGACGAATTTTGTCAGTTCTGCGGTTTTGTAATAGTAGTTAATAGAGGGTGATCATAAATTGTGCCTTTTTTAAAAATGAGGGAAATAAGGCTCAGCAAGCTTAGTAAGCCGCCCCTGGTTATAGAGACCAATGTCCAGAACACTGGACAGCTTGATACAGGTGCAGGTGTTTGGCTGGGACACTCTATTGAGCACTTGTTGTTTACCCATAATTAGTGCGTGGAAAGGTCTCACCCGCTCTGCTGGGAAGTGACAGCTTTGGGGGCTGCCCAGCATGCTGCCCAGCCTGCAGGCCTGGGAACCAAGGAGGCAAAAGGCCCACGGGTCATTTCCCCAAAGCCTAGAACCTGGCCAGCCTGTGTTCAGGAACCTTTCCTGGCAGCCTCTCTGGTGTAGTGCCCCCCTCTTTGAAGCCCTACTGACTTTGGTCCAGACTCTTCCCTAGCAGTCTGGGCTCTCGTTATTCACATGTCTGTATTCCTCATCCAGCTCCAAGTTCCCTGAGGTAGGTTTTGGTCACACTGTACCCTTAGCACGCCCGCAGTGCCTAAGTTCAAAACTGAAAATCAAAATCCAACTGAAAAATAAGTTGAGTTCCTTTCTTCCTCCTTTGCACCAGCACCCCTTCCACACACATGCATCACCACCACCCTGGAAATAGTGCACTGCACCACGTACGTGGCAGAGCTGTGGAGGTTCAGGGAGATGAAGCCGTTTGCCCAGCTGCAGAACTAAGATTCGAAGCGTGACCCAGACTTCAGCGCCCTTTCCACTCTGCCAGGTGCTCCTGCAGCCAGACAAGCCCTCACCTGTGGCCTCCCACCAGGGGCACACAATTATGCCCCCTAATTGGGGCCAGGGGGGACACCCTCTGGGGGTCACTTGTGTTTTGTGTAGTTTACAAAGCCCTTTTTCATATGTCCCCTCAGGCAAGCTCTAGTGACTCTAATTTAATTGCCACATTGCCTTTCTAGGAGGTAAGGCTTCTTCCTGACCTCACAAAATAAACAGGTCACACTTTGAATTAATGTGCCTGAACGTCCTGGGAGAGCCAGGGCCCTCTAATTAGTCACTCACGTGACTGGATTGCAGACTCTGCTGTTCCTCCTCCATTCGTTTCCCCAAATGCCGTTGCATTAAAAAGTACGAAAATAACAATTTTGGTGTATTGCTTGATTGGATCTAGGAATTCCTAGACCACCCCTTGAGGAAGGCACATTAGCCATGTGTCCCAGCATTTACCATCTGGAAACTAAGCCTGGTTTGTGTCCCCATTGAAGTGTTCATGGCCTGCTCCTTGGAGCCCTGGCAGACAACACATCTTAAAGCATCTCCTGACACTTCAGGACCCAGAGTGTTGGAGAGGCACCTGGCAGAAGGCCAAGGAGAGTTTGGGAGATTGGTGTGACTATCGTTCGTGCAGCCCTCTCGTTCCCAAAGCTTGTTCACGTCCATCATCTTATTGGATCCACAGAACAGCGAGGGTGGCTGTGTGGGGAGGGTCAGGAGCCTGGCACACTTGAGAAACACGTGCAGAGGGGCTGGAGCGGTGGCTCAGCGGTTTCGGCGCTTGCCTGACAAGCACGAGGACCCAGGTTCAAACCCCAACACCACGTACACAACTAAGTGTCTGAGCAACTAAGGCCATGTGAAAAACTAAATAAAGTTGTTTCTCTCTTTCTGTCTCTCTCACTGTCCCTCTCTCTTTAAAAAGAAAGAAAGAAAGAAAGCAACATGTGCAGCGATGTCCCTTGGGCTGCGTGGCTCTGACCCAGCTATGGATATGCTCACAGGGGGGTCAGGCCAAGCTGAGAAGCCAACTTCCATCTGTGTGAGCTCAGCTTCCTCTTATAAACCTGTCTGGAGAGGCCTCCTCCCAATCTCGCTGAGCCAGCATGGAAATCTCTTTGGAAGAGACATGCACCGGGAGCGGGACACCTGGCTTCTGATCCCAGCACTGCCTCTCAGCTGCTGTGTCACGGTGCAGGAGCCCTGTCCCTTAGCTGTCTCGTCTGGGCAGTGAGAGAACTAGACTAATTCAGCATTTCCTAAGTCTCCTCCATCTGTCACGGGTGTAGTCTGTGCCATGGTGGCGTGCCCACCTACACTGTTATTTATGTTCCTTTAAACTGCCTCCTTTTCCAAACTCTTTCACTTATTTTAGAAGGAAATTGTGTATTACCACTGCAATTGCTTGCCAGATGGCAAGTGTGTGACTTGCCATAAATAGAAGGTAACTGCAAAAATAAACGCGACGAAAACAGGTTATCTCATCCTGGCGAGGGACGCTGCGCTCAAGGGCGCAGAGCAGAGGGCGCCGCTCTCTGGTAGCAGGGACCTGGGCAAGGGTTAGATGTCAAACTGAGACTTCCTCCTTCCTGCCATTGGAAGGGTGGAGAGGAAATGGAGCTGTCCTGTAGGTGACTCAGGGTGACTCGATGCTCGCTCCACCGCATGCCGCAGAAACCTCCTCCACAGGGTGCACAGCTCCCTGGCTCTTTCTAGAACACTATCCAGGCTTTTACTGCTACCTCCATAGCCTGCTCACCTTGGGAATAAGCATCTGGCGCTGCTCCCCAAACCCATCCTCCTGTCCCTTTCCTATTAGGGCCATCTGTTCCCACCCTCCCCTCGAAGTGCCCCACACCCGCCCCTGTCATCAGGTCTGAGCTGGGCGCTTTGAGCTCAGCTGGATCCTCCATTACTGGTTAAGGGCTCCCACTGTGGACCAGGAAACCATGTGGCTTCCTCTTCTCTCCCCCCTCCCACCTCCTTTAGCTCCTCTCTCTCTCCCTCCGAACTGCCCTGCCCGTTGTTTATGTAGGTGCTTGAGATTAAACAACTAAAAAAACAATTCCCTGTGCTTTACAAGGCCCAAAAGGACTGAGAGCAGAAGAAAAGCAGAAACAGCACCATGTGGACTCTGGTAGGGAAAGAGAAGTTATGGAGGTAACATCTCCCTGCCGTGCTGTGTAGCCATGGGCAAATTGCTTAACCTCTCTGGGCCTCAGTTTTCTCCTCTGTAAAGTGGAGATTGGTTTTAATAGAACTTCACAAAATTCTTGTGAAAATGAGAAAATATGGTCAAGGCTTCTGGAATAGTGATTGGTACATTGTAGGTGCCCAATGAATGTGTTTCCTTATTCCCCTTATGGAACCCAAAATTTTTGGCCAGATATTCCTGGAAGGAAAACTGATTTCAACACTCTGACTCCTCCAGGCTTGGAAGAGCCACAGCAATTAATAGCTCTGCCCTCGAGCCCTGTGCTTGGATTCCCTCCCCCTCTCGAGTGATTTCCAGAGATTTGGGAGAGGGGGCAGTGAACCCAAGGCAGCAGCTAAGCAAACATAGCATGGGGTCTTAGGAACAGCTTGGGACGCCCTCGCCCTCGCCGGGGCCCCGCTTCCCTGCTTCCATTGCCCAGGTTCCCGCAGCTGAGTGTCGAGGTTCGGTTCCAGATGAACGCTGGGATGCGTTTTCCTTCAGGTCAGCTGGCCTTCCCTCCGGGGCTGGAAGGAGAGGGAAATGGCTGGACTTTGTTTCTGCTCTGCTCCTGCTGTCCTGGAGGATCACATTTCCATAAGTAGCTCTGGGAAGCTGCAGCACTGGCTAAGGACAATAATACATACATTCGCACTTCCAGAAACTTCTCTTTAGAAATCTGGGGTGGGGGGACACACCCACTGGGGACTGGTCTCTCCCTGTGTGATCTCAGCTCCCTGGCCCAGGTGTCCATCTCTAAAGGGGACGAAGCACAGTCGGGGTGGAGGGGCCTTAGCATCCAAGGCCCTGAAATCACATCAGTGCACGGTGTTTACTGTCTCCCTGCAGTCCTGCTCTTCTCTTTGGCAAGGAATGTAGAACATTTTCAGGAGGTCAGAAGGTCATGAGATCCAAACTGAAGCTGTTATCACCTACCCACTGTCCTGAGAAGGAAAACAAGTCGAAGTTGAGATAATACCTAGCTCTTCTTTCCTCCCTGGCTCCTTGCCACCCATCCCTCTTGTTAGTCTATCCTTCACACTGACCACAGCCCTAATCCTAGCAGTCAGGCCTCCACAGCGGGGCAGGCCAGGCCTTTCTTCAGAGGCCTTCTCTTCCCTCTGGCTGCTTACATGGGTGTAGACATGACATAGTTCTGAAAGGGTTAGAGAGCAGGGCCTCTGCCAAATGTCCTGGAAGGCTAGGAACAAAGGTTTCTGAACACAATACAACCTCATTAATTTAGAAAGCAGGGAAGGCTGGTTGTTGGTGGTGCACAGCTCTAATTTTGGCAATTTGGAGGCTAAGGCAGGAGGATTGCAAGTTTGAGGCCAGCCTCAGCAACTTAGTGAGACCCTTAGCAACTTGGTGAGGCCCTGTCTCAAAAAGGTCTGGGGATTGTAGTTTAGTGGTAAAGCACCCCTGGATTCAATCCTCATTACCCCATTACAAAAAAAAAAAAAAAAAAAAAACAGAGAACAGGGGAGGGTCTTTGATATGGGAAAAAATGAGTCTTTTTCACCCTTCAGAACCAATTCAGTTCAGCAGATTATGACTAAGGACCTGGTGTGTGCCTGGGCCCCTGGAGGATAGCAAGCAGTCAGCCTGCACCTTGACTGCTGGGGAGACAGAGATACCTACATACAGCTGAACTCCTTAGCAGACATTGGGAGGGAAACGGTCAGGGATGTGCCAGGGTGTGTGCAGAGGTTTGACGGAAACTGGGAGGTTCAGGAACCCTCCCAGAGGAAGAAGGTAACACCTGAAAAGACAGGCAAGTTTACACACTCAAACTTGGTTGACCTGATGTCCACACATTGCCTCCCATTCATTAGCAATAATGATAATATCAGTTATTTGTATACAGCCACATGCTCTTGGTCTAATTCTGCGGTCTGGGAGTGTTTATTTCCTCAAACATTCATTTATGCGCTCATTCATTTAGACTTGTGTGCTCCGTGGGTCCTTTCCAGGAGAATGAACTCTGATCAGACTGCCTCTGTGTCTTCCCAGAGCAGCCAAGTGCTCAGGGTCAGGGGATGGAAGCACCGCAGTCCACTGCAGGGTCCAGTGGCGGGAGACAAAGCTGCCTCCTCCCTGTGAGGAAAGAGCTGCTTCACAGCCCCCCTCCTGCTCTTGGGGAGCAGCCCCTGAGTACACTGGATGCTCCTGGAGTTGGGGCAGGACTGTGCTGAGGGCGTGTGGGAGCTCCCTGAGAAGGATGACACCGCCGAGCACTCTCAGCCCCTGAGAGGGTTTCTTGGATTGTGGGGCAGAAGAATAAATCCCACTGCTTGGCTCCTGCCGGGGGCCGGGTGCTGTGCCTGGTGCTTTGCTTCCCCACCCCATTGAATATGCCGGGAGATTGGAAGAATTAAGTGTGGATTCGAATTTTGCTTCCATCGTTGTTTGCTGTGATCGCTAGCAAATGATCAGAACTCTACGCTTTCCTTTTTCCCTCCTGTGTGAAACGGGGATAATAATGCCTATTTCCTAGGTGTTACAATTCAATTTCAGTGTGAAATGACACATGTGAAGTACTTAGCGTAGCACCTGGCCAGTGTAAAGTCTTATGTAGAAGTTTCTATTATTGTTATGATTGTTCTGCGCTCTGATGTGCTGGACTGAGCGTCCAAAAGGTACAACTTGCCCAAAGTCACACAGATAGTAAGTGACATTTTGCATGGCAGGTGTGCCCAGCCCTTTAACAGAACCTCTTCTCACCCACCAGGCTACCTTTCCTCATCTAACAGCCATCCTACCCCTTTCTTAAAAGCCCTCGGGAAGCCACATAGACTAGGGGAACTGCCAAATCGGATCAGAGGGTTCTTCTCCTGCCCCCTGCACTGAGGATAAGGCTGCATGCACATCTTGGCAGTAAGCCTGACCCCTGGCCAGAGCCCCCTGAATGGAAATCGCTGAGTTGCACTCAGCCTCCCGGATCTTTCAAGACACCCCTGTTGGGTCCCTGTGTGGGTGACAAGATGATGCATGGGGTCGGGCTAAGCAGCTTATTTGTCTGAGCTGGTGAGGGTCTTTATTCCGAGGGGGGTTAATGGTAAGGGGAGATGGCCTCTTAAGGCCTGGACAATGGACAGGCTTCTCAGGTCATCCCATCACTCAACAAATGGCCCTGAGCCCTCAGATCAGGGGAGGGCTCTGCCCGGCTAACCCTGCTCATCCGCAGGCTCAGCATCAGGAGCCCTGGCATCCAGGGGAGAAAGCAGCAGAGAGCATTTGGAGCATTAGAATGACAAAAGATGAGAGCAGGAAGCGAAAGGATCAGTCCCTCTCCGCCTGGACCCTGCTCTCGCCCTCCCCCTCCGTACAGCAGACTCACACCTAGCCAGACCAGACTGGATTTTGCCGCTGCTCCTTGCACTGCCTGAAGGAGAGGCTGCAGATTCCAGTGGGAACTTTCTGTCCTGGCAGTCGTGGCCTGCTGGAGTTCACCCCTTCCCCTCCCGCCCGAACCTCCCTGATCCTTCCCAAAGCCCCACTCGGGTGAGGACATCCTCTGGCCTTTGCCACCTGCTTCAACCAGAGCAGCTCCCTTTCACGAGCTCCACGTTTGCTTCTCAGTAAGATCCTAAAGAACACTTCTAATATTAGATTTTTTTTCAAGTATGAAAACCACTGTTTTAAATCAACTCTTTATGTGGAGAGTGGGAGCTAGGATTCAAAGCCAGGCCTTCTCGTTCCGAGTCCAGACTTCTCCTCAATGTGTGCTGGCCACTGGAGACCTTGGGAAGGGTGCAGAGGCTAAAACCAGAGAAGGGTTAGTGTGGGAGGAATGCAGACAACTGACTCAAGAAGTGGATCCTTATTTACTCTTTAGAAAGGGACAAATAGGGAGCTAATCACAGTGGGGAACCAAGCAACCAACCTGCGCTCAGTTATTGAGCTGGCACGAAGCAATGACACCATTTCCTCCTCACAAGGTGTGCTGGCCAAGATGTTTCACCAGAATCTAATCACGAGAAGACAGAGGTCTCCAGAACCTAGGGCAGTCTGCGAGACAAAAAGGTCAAAATCTTGAGAAAAAAAAAAGGAATGGCAGATATTGGGTGGGTGGGAGGCTCCTGCAGATCGAAAAAGACTAACAAAAATAAGCCGGACTCAGAGAGTCAAGTTGTGAATATTTTCTCTCGTATGAGTAAGCTAGAGAGAAAAGAAGGAATAAAAGAAGATCTGGTGAAAATAGAAGGGAGATTTGGAGAGCAGAAGCAGGGGACAAAGAGGGAAGGAGAAGGGGACGGGTCAGGAAGAACTGGGGAACGAATGTGACCAAGTTATGCTGTGTGCATATGCGTGTATGTCCCCATGCATTCCAGTTCCATATAGAACTCTATGGCACCAATTGATAAGGAAGAACGTAAATAGAAGGAAGACCACTAGAAGAGAAGAAAGGGATCCAGGCAGGGGGAGGAAGGAAAGGAAGGGAAGGAGGTGGGACTCAGGACTGAAACGGAAAAACTATGTTATGTGCATTTATGAATATGTCAAAATGAACCCCACTATTACATATAACTATAATGCTCTAAAAAATAAAAAAGATTAACAAAATACGACTGCCAAAGGCAACACTTGAATCTTGATCAGATCCTGACTTTTTTCAGGCTGTAAGAAAAACATCTGGGAAGAATTGGGGACATTTTAAGACACGCCATGTATGTTAGGTAATATTGTAGAACAATTGTCATTTGCTCGGCTGTGCTATGATACTGTGGCTATGTGGGAGGACATCCTTTGCCATAGATGATATTTGCTGATGGGAAATGTACAACTTTCAAATGGTTCAGAAAAAAAATCACACATCAATAGAGTTACAGCAGCGTGGTAACATATTAGCAATTGCAGGCTGAGATGAAAGTGCAAAGTTGAATAGTGCACAAGTGTACTATTCCAACCTTTCCATAGGCTCGACATTTTTCACAACAGAAAGGAGAGCATATTTGAGTTGTAGAGAGATTAGACAGCAGCAACTGGGGTTTCGGAAAGGGTTTCTTGGGATGGGTGAGATTGGACGATTTTTATAGCCACCACCCCCCCATTCCCCTGGGATACAGGGACCTTGTGGACTCGGAGAGAAAATCGAGGGCTCTGTGATTGTGGTGAAACTGCCCCTCCCTGGGCATGGAAGGGACTTCCGCAAGGCACTAAAGTCAGTAATGGGAACCACATTGACGGGAGTGTGGGGAGCTCCACCCCAGAAATAGCCCTTCTATGCCGAGGCAGGACAACTGGAACAAATTATGTGCATTCATACTTGTTAAACTGCCTTGGCACCAGAAGTGATCCTCGTAACCTGAGCTTCCCAGTGGTGCGGCCATTTAAAGTTGGGTCAGCCTTGTCCCCCCACCCTCTCTGTTGGAGGTTTATAGCTACAACATAAAACAATTCAGCATGAGCTGAAACATGAAAAACTCCTCCAGATTGTAAAGGCAAACTTTTCTTTTTAAAGTTTTCTAGGGAGGTGGCGTTTGGGAATAAAATCTTTTTGGTCCCTTTCTGCTTTTCCAATCCTTGGCCAGGCCCCCAGACACCCTGCTTCCACCCTACCCCCACCCTACCCCACTCTCTGCTTCAAGCCCAGACCACAATCCAATCAGGCACAGAAGCTGCTGCATTCTGTGGTTGGAGGGTTCCCTTGTGCCAGGGAATCCTGCTTCTGAGTTTGAGCCCTGAAGCCGTGTGGCCTTGGACAAGTTGGTTCCCCTCTCTGTGTTTTAGCCTCTTGATTATTTCTAGACAGTGTTTCTTAGAAGATTTACTGTGGGGCTTCCCAGTCCCGTGATAATGTGGATGGTTTTGGGTGTGGAGAGCTGTACATGCAGTGGATGCTCTGTCAGTGTTGTCGTATTGATTATTGGAGTGTGTCGAATTTGTGGAGATCTATAGAGAACAGCATTCATATTTTGGTAATGAAGAAGTTCGTTCAAAATTAGTCTTGTTTTCAGCTGAAAGGTAACTGAAATAACTGATTTCTCTTCTTGGTGGAAGAGAAATCACATGGAAAAAGCGCAGGAAAAGGATTTGATTTTCTCCTTTCATTAAGTGTTTTTAATAAAAGTGGGGAGAGGCTTTGAAGTCAGACAGGCTGAGGTTCAAATCCCAGCTCTGCTACATACTGCCAGAATGACCCAGGGAGATTAGTAGTCCTTCTGAGTGGTGGCTTCTTGTGTAAAGCAAGATGTGATAATCCCAGCCCAGCAGGGCACAGTGAGACCAAGTGTGCTCTAGGAAGAGCTCTCTGCGTCTGATGAACAGAGCTGCAATTAGTCCTGAATCAGAGAGCGAGAAGGCTCCTGATAACCAGACCTGTCTCTCCAGAGTTGTTCTTAGGCACCAGGAATGACAGACCAAGGGAAGCCAGCCAACATCAAAAGTCCTGCCCCGCAGACCGTCAAATGGATGATGAAACCGGCTATGATTTCTGCCCTTTTGAAGCACTTCTGCCTAGCCCTTCAAACTACCAGGGGGTTGAGGATGAGAAGAAACTTCCATTTGTTATTTCAAAGCTAGGCATCAGCCTCAGATAGGGTAAGCTTCCAAGCCTAGGTTCCCAGACATGTGATCAGGGGTGAGAGGAATGCCCATGGGCCTCTCTTTTGGCGAATGCACTAGGGATGGGCAGGCAAGCGTGGGCCAGAGTTTTTTTTCTAGCGGAGAACCCTGACTGCTGCCATTCGGGTTTGGCATTTTATTTTATTTTTTGGGAGGGAGGTTTGGCATTTTAACCTGCAGCACCATGGTATCGGCCAGTTCATTCCAGGCTAGAGTGCGCTCCCAATCCCCACTGTGCCCCTCACTGGCTGGGTGACACTAATGGAAAGTCACTCTGCCTCCTGAGCCTTTATCTCTAAAGGGAAAAAGAAGACCACTGCTCTGCTGGCCTCTCCAGCCTCTGTGAGATAAGGCCAGTGACAGTCTGAGTACTCAAAAGGACAGGTGTAGGAGAGCAGTCCCACCAGCTGCCTGCCGTGACCCTCCCATCCACACCAACATGCACACTTTTGTGCAACAGGCATTTTGCCCAGAAACTGTACATAAACAGAGTATGTTGTTACTGTGGTACTTGGTAAGTAGAATATTTAGTAAATAGAAGCATTTTAAGTTAGGATCGGAGATAGAGACAGCCAGTGTTTACTTACCATCTGTTTTCCTTTGTTTATTCTGCTGTTGGCATCTAGATTCTTGACTGTGTGTTTTCGCACATTAACATGGCACGCCTAGATTTTCCAACAGGTCGTCTGCACTACTAAAGATCTAGGTACAGCTCCCTACTTAAAAAAAATACATATCCATATCTATATATATATATATGCTTTGAAAATTGCCATTCCTCTGAATGGATGAGCCTTTGTGACCAGCTATTAAATGATGTGTGTTTGCTGAGTGTGAATTTCTCCTGGTGAAGCAGAGCAAGAAATATATAAAGAGGGACAGGTGAAAGTAGGAAGGGACTGGCCTTGTTTCTCGGCATGCACAGGCTGGGTTCAGCATTTCCAAACTGTGTTTCTAGAGAGGCAAGTCCACTGCTCATACACCCACCCCACCCGGCGCCTCCACATCAGGACATCCTTCCCTTTTCTGTCTCACTTCTTTCAACACTCAAGATTCTTCTCAGAACATGTCCCATGCTTCAGAACATACCTCCTCTAAGACAAGAAAATTGCCGAGAAGATGGGGTATGAAACCACCCCTTCCTTCAGGCCCGCCTGCCGCAGCTTGAGGGCTGCTGCCCGCAGACAAGAAACAGGGGAAAGGTGCGCGTTCCCTGAGGATCTCCAGCTGAAGTCCCCTTCTTGGGACTATCAGCATATGCATGGTTCTGAGATAGGTTGAAAGAATGTGTCCTAAAGACCCTCAAGAGATCTTGCACTGACTTTTGAAGGGAGGGTTTGGTCCACTGCAGGTCTGTCTGGTGGGAGGTGCCCAGTGCACTGGGAAGCCAAGAGCTCTCAGCCTGCCAGGGGTTCCCCTGGGAAGACAGACAGTGTCCCAAAGAGCACAGGCTGTGCAGCCGGCCAGGACTGGCCTCATATCAGCACTGTCCAACGTGTGGCTGTTCAGTTGATCTCCCTCAGTAAGCCTTATTTTTATCTTTTGCAAAATAGGGATAATAATCCTAACCTGGGAAGAGAAGGGAGTGGGAGGCAGTTGGCAGGACAAATTCAGTCGTGTTTCTGAAAAGATGGGTGCATAGAAGACACAAGTCCTTCGGCCCTTTGGCTCCGTGAGGCCAGAATGCCTAACACTGCTCACAGGGCTTGCACTGCGAAACACAAGGGCTTCCAGGAGGACTCCTGTGCACGCAGTGTGCCAGCTGGTAGCCTGCTCCTGCAGGACTCCAGACTGTCCCCAGAGTGGCTGGCTCCACGCTTCTCCACGTGTAAAAGACTTCATTTCCCTGTTCTCACTGCTCTGCAGGGGTAGGAACAACGCCTTCACAGGAGGGTCATGATCAACCAGTGAGATCCTGCACATACAGCCATCAAGCATGGCACCTAGCACACAGTAGGTTCTCAGAAAATGTTAAGTCTTACCGAACAGAAACCCAGCTAAAGACAGGCCAGGAATGTGTCTGTGTTTTGTCAGAGACAGCTCCTGCCCACTTCAGGGACAGCTTTGTGAGGTGAGAATGAGTCAGGGCAGCCTGCTGTGGATTGCACAACACATGGGGTGGGCGCAGAGAGCCAAGCAGCCCATGTCCCCAAATCTGCCCTGCCGCGGCACCTGCTTCTAGTGGGCTCCCAGCTGGCACCCTGCCAGCCCTCGCCCTCCAGGCTCCCAGCACTGGGGCCTGGCTGCCTACACATCATGTCTCAATGGGCGATGCCAAGACCTGGCCAGAGCAGCCCTTCCCTGTGTGGGCGCTCCTTCTGCACCTGCTCAGCAGCCTGGTCTGGTGCTTTAGGGGGCACCTGGCCTCTGCCTGTACACCCCTGACGGGCCACTTTGTGTTTCTGGAGCACACCTAGCCGCTTTCAGTTTTCCCAAGAGTTCCTTTGCCAGACACATAGGGCACTGAGTGCGTTAGTGTCCCTGGCCTTGTTTCATCTCCACAGCAACTCAGGGACACTGGCTTGGCTCTCTTTTCACAGGAAAGGCAACTGAGGCTCAGAGAGGTCAACAAGTTCCGGGGGTCAGTCAGCTAGCAAGAGGAAGGCCCACAGTCTCTGCACCCACCTGCTGTGGCTCCCTGAAGGAGCCTTAGGCTCCACTGGCTTAGGGTGACCCGCCTGCTCAGGTACTTTCATGCCGGATGGTTGTTCACCGTTTCACTTGACAAAGTGGGGCAATTTGTCAGGTTCTTCAGGTAAGTCTTGGCCAAAGGGGCTCTGGCAGAGATAGCTCTTAGTTCTCATGGAGAAGGACATGAGAGGGGCTATTTCTGGTTGGCCTAGGACCAGGGACAAAAGAAAAAGCAGCTGCAGAGATTGGGGTAAGTGCTTGGCTTGTCAGAAAGATAATCTCCCCACACCTGTGTCCTGGAAACACAATCCAGGTCTGTGAGATGCACTTTCGTCTGTCACCAGGGTGTCCCCAGGGTGACCTGCCCAAGTGTATCCCAACCCATAGGGATCAAGTTACAAGGCCCTTTCTCAGGGCCCTCAAATCCTAACAATGCCTGCTTGTCCTGTGGAGCTGCTGTCTCCCAGGAGGAATGTTAATAGGATGGGGCTTGAAGGGGAACAGGAGTGAGAAGAGTCTGACTTTGGTCTGAGCCTGCTGCCCTGAGGCAGCCTTGTGAGTGTGCCTACCCAGGAAGGTCTGCTCCTCTTTCAAGAGCCACTTAAACTATCCCAGTTAGAGGGACTCATCCTTTGCAATTCCTACACCAGAGCTTCACTCTAAAGCGGGAACAGAGGCTGCATTTAATCCTACCCACCCTTTGGCAGAGCATTCAATTCAACTCAAATGTTTTCAAAAACAGAAGAATTGAAATGACTTGGATGTCCAGAAATAGGAAGTGGGTAAAGGAATATTTTCTTCTGTCCATGTGATGTTTTAAGTAGCTATTTAAATCGTGTTCTCAAATAATATTTAAAGATATAAGAAAACTCTTCCAAACTGGGTACAGTGGTACATGCCTGTAATCCCAAAGGTTTGGGAGGCTGAGGCAGGAGGATTGCAAGTTGAAAGCCAACCTCAGCAACTTAGTGAGGCTCTGAGTAACATAGCAAGACCCTGTCTCAAAATAAAAACAGGCCGAGGATGTGAGGATGTGGCTTAGTGGTGGGTTCAATCCCTGGTACTGAAAGAAAGAGAAAAAAAAAGAAAGAAAGAAAGAAAGAAAGGAAGGAAGGAAGGAAGGAAGGAAGGAAGGAAGGAAGAAAGAAGAAGGAAGGAAGGAAGGAAGGAAGGACGGGCAAACAAGCTCTTACACCCTTATGGTACAGTGTTAAATGGATATCGAACAGGGTGACACAGCTGATGTAAACCTAACCTGATAAATACATGCTTACACACGTAAGAAGGCTAGAAGGAAACTCTGGAGAGTGTTAATAGTGTTTATTACTGAGTGTTGTGGCTGTGATTGATTTTTGTCTTTTTCCTTCATCCTTTTTTCCCTTGTGCACACTCTAGTGAAGACAAGCTACTTTAGAGTCAAAAGAAAATTAATTTCTTAAAAAGTAATTTATTTCCCTTCTACTGTATAACAGACACATGCCAGATGCTGGGATAAGAAGTATAAAGGAACTGAGTACCAGGCCTCTGTGATCTTGTGGCCTGGCAGAGCATGCTAGGAGCAAGCAGGTGACAAAAGATGTTGTTTTTATCAACACCAGCAACAATGACGATTATAATGACAAATTTAAGTGCCTTAGATTGTTCTGAATGCTTTAAGTATATTTACATTTAAACCTCACTGCTCCACGAGGTAGGTGGTTATTAACCCACTTTACTAACAGTTTGTACAGGCTGCTGTGGGAACTTAGAGAACAGGAACATTAATTCTCTGTGTGGGGTCAGGAAAGCTGCCGTGGAGAACCAGCACTTATTCTGACTCTCCACAGTATAACTGAGTTCTCTAAGCAGAGAGCAAGGAAAAGGTTTTCAGGTTCAGGAAAGGCGATGAACAAAGGAGCTAAGGAAGAAAGAGCAAGGTATTGTTATGATCGCTAATGCCAAGCTCCTTTCTCCCCAGGGACACTCTAGAAATGCCCTCAGGGCCATTTTATGAAGGGCATTGAAGGTCAGACAGTAAAGTCTGAGCGTGATTCTATCAGGCAGGGGTGAGCTATCGAGGGCTCTGCCGTGGGCAGCTCCGTATTAGAGAAAGATCATCCTGGGCTTTTTAAACACTGCGAACGGCTCAGCCACTTGTGGAGAGAGAAGTGTTCCTCTGGAGACAGATGCTGCAGGAAAATTCATCTCCGTTCCAGCTGAAGTCGCAGAGAAGGAGAAAAGGAGACGGGGAGGTTGCAGCGACGTGTGATTTCCGTCACCCTTATGGGCTTGTAGAAAACGGAGGCAGCCCTGTGAGCGTGAGATGCGCGTGCACAGGCCACGGAGGGTAGCGACACAGAAAAGAGACCTGGGAATTCCAAATGGACTCTTAGTTTTGAATGCAATTTCTGTGCTTTATTAATCCAAATCGCTTCTGGTTTTGCCATAAAAACAGGGGTAATTCTTGCGTGGGGATGTTGTGGGTACTTATATTTCAAGCTTGGTTGAAGCCGCACTTATGATAGAAGCCTGACCAAGTGCTAGTAAACCTGAGCAACCTCCATGGTTCGCTTTCCTGTGTCTTCAGACTACCAGAAGCTGGTCTGCTGTGCTGGGCACAGGGCTCTGCTTGCAACAAAAGGGACAGAGAGATACAGCACTTGTCCATCAGGATTGTCTCTTGTTCTAACATTGTTGCTCCTCTGAAAAGAAGTAGTGAAGAACAGAGGATAAGTTTTCTTTTGTAATTTTCGTTTTAGATTAAAAAAAAAAAAAACTTTACTGTGAAATGCAAGTCTGGGAACCACCGCACCTACCTCTTATTGATCTGTTCTTAGTGCCAGGTTCTGTGAGAGATGCAAAGATGAATCACATGTGGACATGGCCTTTAGAGACAGATGATTTTTTTTTTTTTTTAGAAAGAGGGGACAGAGAGAGAGAGAAAGTGAGAAGCAATCTTTATTTAGTTTCTCATGTGACTTTCATTCCTTCGTTGTGTACGTGGTGCTGGGGTTTGAATTCGCGTCCTTGCACTTGCCAGGCAAGCGCTCTAACCCCTGAGCCACCGCTCCAGACGCTAGAGTCAGATGATCTTGAGTTGAAATCAAAGGTAAGAAATGATGAATATCATTTGGAAAAAGCTATTATGATGGAGAGCACTTTTAGGGAAATCTAATATTATTTCAAAATAAAAACTAAAAAAAGAAAAAGAAAACCAGGCTAGTACCTAGGGTCAGGGTGCCAGAGAGTAGAATATAGAAAACATGGGATTGTTATGTAAAGTTACATCAGAGAGAATCCTGAATATCAGGCTTGAGTTCACATTGCATTCTGTACACAGTGCAGATTCATGGAAATTTTTTGATTAAAGGTAAAAAGCAGAAAGAATTCCTATTTTTTAAAAAATCACTTAATCAGGGTGATGACTGATATAGAGAAATGACCCTGGCAGAGGTTGAAATAACCCAGGTGGGAGAGGAAGACCTTTAAAGGTGTCTTTAAAATCCAGGCACAGTTGCACACATCTATAATCCCCATGACTCAGGAGGCTGAGGCAGGAGGATTACAAGTTCAAGCCCAGCCTCAGCAATTTAGCAAGACCCTGTCTCAAAAAAGTGGCAGGGATGTAATTCAGTGGTAAAGAACCCCTGGGTTAAATTCCCAGTACCAAAAATAAAATATAAATAAATAAATTAAAATATCCCTAAGAGAACTAAGTCTGCAGTATTTTTTTTTTTAAAGAGAGAAGGACATCGAGAGAGACAGAGAGAATCAATTTTTATTGAATTTTTCACATGACTTTCATTGCTCTGACAATTGTGTACGTGGGTTGCTGGGGTTTGAACCCATGTCCTTGCACATGCCAGGCAAGCGCCATAACCACTGAGCCACTGCTCCAGTCCCTGCAGTATGTTTTTAGGTGCTGCTTGGTGTAGGGGTTCCACTGACAAATTTCGGGAACATTAACAATGAAGAGATTCCTTGCTGCAGGAGTTCTTTGAAGCATTAACTTGTTAGATAAAGGGCACAGACGTTTTCTAAGTGGAAGAGAGAATGCACAGACCTTCCCAAACATGTTTGACGATGGAACCTTCTTAGGAATTTCTCATAGGCTTTGCATTCAGAAAAACATTCTTCGGGGAGCACTGGCTGGCATGGAAATGGAGAAGAGCAGGCAGGCATTTGTAGCACAGTCCCTCCTTCTGTATTCTACAAACTGGAAACCATACCCAAACATTTCTTGGATCCCTTTTCCCTGCCCGTCAGGCCACCTCCTTGTCTCTGTTGTCTGAGCCCCCAGGTTCAGACACCGCTGGGATCATTGCCCCTCCTCGTGCATGGTTTAGCAGGGACTAAGAACAGATGCCCAGGATGTGTTTCCATCCCATTTTAGAAATTGTAACAGTGAGAAATAATTTGATATTTTCTTAAGAAGGAAAGTATTTTCAAAGGATATTTTGTATTGGTTTTGGTTTTTTTGTTTGTTTGTTTTCTTTTTTACTGGGCATTGAATCCAGAGGTACTCTACCACTGAGCTACATCCCCAGACCTTTTTTTATTTTGAAACAGGATCTCACTAAGTTACTGAGGCTGGCCTCAAAATTGCAGTCCTCGCCAGGCACAGGGGTACAGACCTGTAATCCCAGTGGTTTGGGAGGCAGAGGAAGGTGCATAGAATGTTCAAAGCTACCCTCAGCAACTTAGTGAGACCCTGTCTCAAAACTGAAAAAACAAAACAACAAATAAAAAAACATTTTTTTTTTTTTAAAGAAAGAGCTGGGGATGTGGCTCAGTGGTTAAGCACCACTGGGTTCAATCCCCAGTACCTGCCCCCTGAAAAAAAGAAATTAACGAAAGAAAAGAAAAAGAAGTTGCAAACCTCCTGCCTCAGCTGCCTTAGTGATTGGAATTGCAGGCATGGTTGTGCTACCACACCTGGAATTTGGAGAATTCTTTAAATGTCATTTTCCAATTAAGTAAGTTCCTTAATTAAACTTTTTTTTGTATTGGAATGAAAATACATGGTAGCTCTTTATTCCCTCCCCCCTTTTAAGTAACCTCACCCTTGATTTTGATCCGTGCACTCCAATTAGTTAAGATGACCTTTTTTTCTTTACCCACCACCTCCTCCGCTCTCGCCCACTACTTTGTGGCGGGCAGGAGCACAAAGTGGTTATTGAAATGCTTGTGATCCAGCATTTTCATTGTAGTTCACTAAGCCCTCTGACCTGGTCACATGTGCTAGGCTCCAGCAGTTGTTTGACTTTCTGTAAGTTATTTAACCTCTCTGATCATTGCTTTTCTTGTCTTCAGGGTGGGAAGAGCAATTCCTACCTCCCATAGTGCAGAATGTGCTGGGCACACTCCGTGAATCCCCTTCCTGAAGGTCTCTTTCCTGTGATTAGCATTGTGTTCTGTACTTAACAATCCCCCCAAAATGCTTGTCAAGTGAACACGTACAGCTGCCATTACCCTAAAAAGATATTAATTAAGTAGCAAATTGCACATTTTAAGATCTTTATTTATTCTCTTTTGCCTTTTTTTCAATAAAAACACTTTGCTTTGGCAATAATAATAAGCCGTTGACAAATCTGTGAGGTAGCTCTTATTGCTCCCATTTTATAAATGAGAAAAACAGGCCCAGAGTGAAGCTTTATTAAAATGCAGATCTTTCTGATTCCTAAGTCCATGCTCTTTGAAACTGCACAGGAATGATAAGACCCATTCCTCCTTTCACTCTCCCAGTCAGCTCAACGGTTGTTGACCGTGTGCTGGGTGCCAGACATAAGATGCTTTCCAGCTCTCCAGGAATTCTCCCAGTTGAAGGAGATGAACCATGTGCACGGGCCTTCCAAGGCAACCCTGTAACACCTCATTTATCCCTCGCCAGAGAATGAGCTGTTACTTTAAGTGAATTTTACAGATGGAATCACAGAACTTTAGCTCAAAGAGGACTTAGAGACCTCACAGTACAACCCATTCTTTAAGGGGAAGAAATGCTACCTCATAGGCACTGGGTAGCCTGCTCAAGGTGGTTATGTCCAACCGTTGTAGTCCCGAGGCTAGAATCCAGCTTCTTTGACTTCCTATCTAGGATTTTTTTTTTTTTTTTTTTT
>PVKS010022837.1:0-33162 GCA_004027875.1 Aplodontia rufa
AGACGATAGACATGCACCATCACCTTGGGCTCTGAATTATATTTTATTTATTTTAATATTTGTGATTAGTCAAGTAAAAAATTATCTTCAATGAAGGCTTCATCTATAGGAATATATAAGAAATTCCTAAACTGGGCATGGTGGTGCACACCTGTAATCCCAGTGACCTGGGAGTCTGAGGCAGGAGAATTACAAGTTTGAAGCAACTTAGTGAGACCCTATCTCAAAATAAAAAATAAAAAGGGCTAGGGATATGGCATAGTGGTAAAGCCCTTCTGTATTCCATCTCTGCTACAAAAAATTAAAAAAAAGGAAAGAAAGAAAGAAAAAGATTTCTGAAAACGCTCTCATCACTGAGGATTAGTGTGTAGTTCAGAGGGAGTCCAAAGTGGCCCACAACTGTAGCATGACAACTTCTGAATCTACAAAGCATATGGGAGTTTATCTTTATTTAGCACTTTTAAGGGTATTTTTCACTATTTGTTACATCAAGATGTTGGGATTTTAGTGCATTTTTGCAATATGCCATTCTTTCTCTCTGGTATTTCATTATTTTAATTTCATTTCGTCATAGCACAATGGCACCAATATGACACAGCATGAGATGAAATAATCGTAGTTCAGCATTACTCCTAGAATTTTAAAGTTTCCAACATGGGGACATAACCTCAACTAGTAGACGTTTATTATTGTATATTGTCTTTTACTATGGTGTTTTTCATTATTTTGGTTTTAAGGACAAATTTTGCTTCAAGCCATCTCAAATTCTTTTAGTTGTAGGCCAAGAGGTGTTTGTGCATGTAATCATATGATGACTTTCATCCATCTCTCCTTTCGCAAATAGTATGAATGATGTAGCATGGGGGGCGTGATTTATTAGAGTTTCTCAGCTGAGTTTTCACTAATTCAGCTTAACAAGTGAATCATATAAACTATAAAAGTTGATCAAATACAAAAGGACAGAATATGAAGGTAATGGGATAAATCCTTCGAATACAATAGAGAGAAGGAAAGAGAATTACAGATACAGTTTGGATCTTGAATGTCACCTGATAGCTCATGTGTTAAAGGCTTGGTCCCCAGGGTGGAGCTATTGAGAGTTGGTGGGACCTTTAGGAAGAGGGAGCTTTTGGGAGGTCCTTAGGTATTGAGGGTGTACCCTTGAAAGGGATTGTGAGACCGTTTGCACCGAAGCCCTGAAGTAAGCATTTTGCTCCATCGTGGGCTGCTTGCCATAGTCAACTGGCATGCTTACCCAAGGCCCAAACCAACAGGCCTATCCAGTCTTGGACTGGAACTTCCAAAACTGTGAACCAAAAGAAACATCTCTTTAGAAGTTAGTTATTTCAGGTATATCCTTATAGTGATGGAAAGCTAATATATTTGCCTACAGGGTCTAGGCAAGTAACACACATGGCTGAACCAGAGAAAGCTGGGTATGGTGAACTGGATAGGGTTCAACGGCTGCCATGTGGGAATGGAGGGCCCAGAGTGGCCAGAGCATCCCAATCTAAAACAAAAGCTAGAAATTAGATTTCATATGAAATTCTCAATTTTTAGTGTCAAATAACTTAATTTTCAAATATTGTGCAAGCTGAATATAATGCCCCTGCCTTTTTGTGATCTTTAATTTAGACTCTATCTGATGATAAATATCTAGGCACAAGAGTCATCATCTATAGCCAACTGGGCCTTATTTCCTCTCCTATTTTATTCATCCCTTCCTCCTTTCTACCCCAAATCTTCAATCCCATCCCCATTTGCTTGCTTCCACCATCATTAAATAATCCAGCTGAGAAGGAAGCAGTCAAAGGGTTTCTTGTCCCTCTCTTCCTAGAGAAGTTTTCTTTACAGAGGTAAGGGGAGAAGGCAGGAGAGGTGAAGAGCAAGGGCTTTTAAGATTTCTCCTTCCTGGGGCTGGAGCGGTGGCTTAGTGGTTTCAGCGCTTGTCTGGCAAGCATGAGGACCCAGGTTCAAACCCCAGCACCACGTACACAACTAAGTGTTGGAGCAACAAAGGCCATGTGAAAAACTCAATAATTTCTCTCTTTCTCTGTCTCTGTCACTGTCCCTCTCTTAAAGGAAAAAAAAATTTCTCCTTCCTTGGGCTGGAGTGGTGGCTCAGTGGTTATGGCGCTTGCCCAGCATACACAAGTATACAGGTTCAAACCCAGCACCCACGTACACAACTAAATGTTAGAGAAGCAAAAGCCTTGTGAAAAACTCAATAAAAATTGATTCTGTCTCTCTCTGTCTTTCTCTCTTAAAAAAAAAAAAAAAAAGATTTCTCCTTCCTTCCCTTGACGTGTTTTATAACAGGCTGAAAAGTTTTAAACAGCATTGTCCAATAAGTTCTTTCCTGTCCAGAGAATAGTTCCCCTATAAGAGAGGAATGAATGGAGCTTTTCACCTCTGCCAAATCCGTACTGTGTGATACTATCATGTACAGCTCCCCTGTTGCTGGATTACTGAATAGAGAATGATACTCAGCCACACAGTAGCTAAGAAACTGCTCCGCACTTTGAACCAGCTGTCCTAATAGCTGTTTCACTGTCATAGGAATGATGTCCTTCAGGCAACTTGATATTCAAAATTTAGGATTGTAAATTATCCTGGAAAAATCATATACATATATAAGATACTATGATATATTTTATATAGGTGATATTACACACACACACACACACACACACGAGTGTGTATATATAAAAAAATCTTTTTAAGATGGGGTCTTGCCATGTTGCCCAGGCTAGCCTCAAACTGCCACAGAAGTATCTGGGATTATAGGCAGACCATCAACATGTCATCGCATCCACCTTCAGGGATTTTTGTTCATGTATTAGTTAAGTGATACCAACAGCAGATATAACTATAAATGTATTTGACTATGGAAGATGAAAAATGAACTTGATATTTTGTGGTAATCATATATGAATGCAGGTATAGTTAGGTTATAAATTTTTTATTTATTTATTTTTAAAGGGAGAGGGACAGTGAGAGAGACAGAGAAAGAGAGGAACAACTTTATTGAGTTTTTCACATGGCCCTCATTGCTCAACACTTAGTTGTTGTACGTGGTGCTGGGGTTTGAACCCGGGTCCTGAAACTGCTGAGCCACTGCTCCAGCCCTGCAAGCCTTTCTCTAACAAGCTGTTTAGATGTAATATTTTAAAGTAGAAGATTGGTGTTTATTTAGTGTGTGCTTTCATTGTGTGAAGATCTCCTTTCACATCTATGTTTCTGCTTCTGTGATGTATATATATGACACATGTGTGCATGTACATACACATAAGCCAAAGACCAGAAGCATTAACCAAAGGAACCTCCTCCCGGTTCTGAGGCCACAATGAACGTAACCACAGGGGTCCCTGTATTTTTTTTGCTAGTATTTCTATTTAAACAGAAAGAAAGAAAAAGAAAGTTAGCCTTCCTGTGTGAGCAAGGGTAAAAAGGATACCTCAAAAGCCAGGTGGGGGGGTGCAGGGTGAGGAAAGGCCAGAATTATAAAAGCAACTAAGCCAAAAAAGGCAGTGAAAGAAAATAAAAGCAGACACCCAAAACAAAGAGGAGCTGTCCCCATTGTCACTGAAGAAACACATCAGACAAAATAAGCAGCTTACTAGGAAGGATAAAGAAGACTGAAAGCACTCTTTGAAACATGAAACAACTATTTTCACCTCCCTAATCCTTCTTTAAGCCCCTTTATTCCTTTCTTTGGTCATTTGCCCTGTATTTGCTGAAAGCAAACACAGTTCTTGACATGAGACAGCTGAAGTGAATTAATCTTTCAGCTTTGAGTTAAACAGAGCGAAGCAAGCACCTTTAACACCATTTAGTGCACGTATCTTCATGGTTTAAAAAGTAAATAAATAAATCTTTGTGGTTTAAATTTTTTTTCTCTTTTCATTTTTCATACTTCTTTTTTTCCCTTTTTGTGATTTTGTTTTCCTTTTGGGTCTTTTGTCTTTTCTGTATTATAGCAGATAGATCATTAAGTAAGTACAGAATTCGGTTATTGAACTCCCCCCTGCCCGCCCCCACCCCTGGTACTGACAATTAGACCCACACTACCACTGAGATGCACCCCAGCCCTTTTACAATTATTTTGTTATTATTATTTTTTATGGCACTGAGGATTCAACCCAGGGGTGCTCTACCACTGAGCCACATCCCAGACCTTTTTATTTTTTATTTTGAGACAGGGTCTTGCTAAATTGCTGAGGCTGACCTTGAATTCCTGCCTCAGCCTCCTGGGTAGCTGGGATTATAGGCATGCGCCATCTGGCCTGCCTAGGTGAATTATTGCTTTATTTTTATTTACTTATTCATTGATTAATTGTGGTATTGGGATTGAACTCAGGGCCTCATACATACTAGGCAAGCCCTTTACCATTGAGCTGTTAGCTTCACCTGATTATTAATCTTTTTTTTTTAGAAAGAAGGACAGTGAGAGAGGGAATCAACTTTTATTGAGTTTTTCACATGGCTTTTGTTGCTCTATATTTAGTTGTGTACGTGGGTGCTCGGGTTTGAACCTGTGTACTTAACTCATGCTGGGCAAGCACCATAACCACTGAGCCACCGCTCCAGCCCCTACTAATCATTTTTAATTACAAAGCTACATCCCCAGCATGTTCATTTTTATTTTGAGACAGAAACTCACTAAGTTGCTTAGGACTTCATTAAGTGGCTAAGGCTGGCCCCGACCTTGTGATCCTCATGCCTCAGCCTCTCGAGTTGCTGGGATTACAGGTGTGCACCCCTGCGCCCAGCACCTGATTATTTTTTTTTTAACTTTATTTAGTTTTTCACATGGCCTTAGTTGCTCCAACACTTAGTTGTGTACGTGGTGCTGGGGTTTGAACCCGGGTCCTTGTGCTTGCCAGGCAAGCACTGAAACCACTGAGCCACCACTCCAGCCCCACCCGCACCTGATTATTTTTGATATGTATGGTGACATAAGTTTTACTCTAATAAAAGTTAAGTTCCTTGTATAAGCATGACTAAAAAAATGTTTATTTTTAATCCACTAGGAGTAAAACTAATTGATCAGACACATTAATTTTTATCCTTTGGGCTGGAGCAGTGGCTCAGCAGTTGCAGCAAGGATGTGGGTTCAAACCCCAGCGCCATGTATGCAACGAAGTGTTGGAGCAATGAAAGTCAGATGAAAAATTAAATAAAATTAATTGTCTCTCTTGCTCTCCTATTGTCCCTCTCTCTCTTTAAAAAAAATATCCTTTACATTTTCCAACATTCCCAGTGTTTGGCTATTTCAAAATATCCTCAAATTTCCAAATTATAATGTTCAACAAATGTGACACACTTAAAACTGTGGCAGACTCACCTAAATGTGGCTGTGTAGAATAAATAGGGCGGAACGATAAGGAGGTGTTAACTTGTCAGGTTTCCTTTGTTGATTGCCTCAGAAATGTTTTCTAAAACTATTTTAATAATAGTTTCAGGGTTAAGAATATTGCAGTAATAATTGGCACCTTTAGCTGAACATATGTTTAAATTTGCTGGCAAAAATGTACTCCCAGCACTGCAAAAAAAAAAAAAAAGTATACATGTAATATAATAGGGACTTGCACTATTTCTCTACTTAAAAATGTTTATCTAACTCAATGCAGAATGTTTATCACACATGTACCACACCCATGCACACCACCTATTAAAAACTTTACTCTTCAGCACAGCAATAAAATATTTTTAATTTTTATGTTTCCTGTATTTCCATATTATCCATTCCTTCACTTTCTTTTCTTTTTCATGGAAATGTCACAAGAGACACCATGTAACCATGGTGTGGAATCCAACCTAGGGTCCCTGTGTGCTGTAAGTTTCTAAAATGTCACAATTATGGTCTTCTATTTGTAGTTGTCTCTGTATCATGTTCCTCATAACTGCCAATTTATATTCTAACTCTGAACAAACCAACTCGACAAGCCAGTCCATTTTGTTCTCTAAACCAGTTTTTCCTCAAGAGAAGCACTGAGTTATTTTAATTCTTTCATCATCCAAATAAACTTTTCTTTTAGTGACCAAGAAAGAGAAAACTAGAAAAAGGGATAGAGGAAATAGAAAACTTAAAAGGCACCATGAGGGGCTGGAGCGGTGGCTCAGCGGTTTCGGCGCTTGCCTGGCAAGCACGAGGACCCGGGTTCAAACCCCAGCACCACGTACACAACTGAGTGTTGGAGCAACGAAGGCCATGTGAAAAACTAAATAAAGTTGATTCTCTCTTTCACTGTCCTTCTCTCTCTTTAAAAAAAAAAAAAAGGCACCATGAATAATTTGAAGAAAAAAATTAACAGCAATTTTAGCATATTGTAAAGATGGTCAACAATTAAAAACTACCGTTTACTAAATGTTTCCTAAATGCCAGGCACGTGTTAAGATTTTTACACCATTTATGCTTCTTTATTCGTTTCGTATGAAGTATCATTCTCTCTTCCAGATCACACAACTAGCAGTAGAAGAATCAGGAGTGGAACCCACTATTTGTCTCTAAAACTTGTCTCCTAACCACTTGTATATATCACCGTGCGTCAATATTGGATACCTAATTCTGCAAACATAATGAAATGGCTCTGAGTGACAAGAGAGGTAGAGAATAGGAGTTCATAGTTAACAAATCAAAATAGAAAGCAGGGGAAAAAATTGAGGAAGTGATGGACAAAATTGTTCTCTACGTGAGTTCTAACATGTAGTCAGAAATTGCCTGGGATCTGAGACCACAATTCCTGCTTTAGGCAAAAGTAAAATTATTGATTGTGAGCAAGCTATAGCCAAGGGGGGAGCCAGGGAACTGTGGTGTTAAAATTACTGAGGCACTGAAAAAAACAAAACAAAACTGGAGGTTGGAGTGATGGTTCCATAGATACGGTGCTTGCCTGGTATGAGTGAGGATGTGAGTTCAAATTCCAGCACCATGAACACATTGAAGTGTCAGAACAACAAAAGCCACATAAAAAACTAAAGTTGATTCTCTGTTTCTATGTCTCTCTCTCTTTACAAAAAACAAATGTACGTATAAAAATGGGCTGGGGATGTGGCTCAGTGGTTAAGCCCCCTGGGTTCAATCCCTGGTACCAAAATAAATAAATAAACAAAATTAAAAATTAAAAAGGCGTGCTGGAGCGGTGGCTCAGCGGTTTTGGGGCTTGCCTCGCATGTGCAGGGACATGGGTTCAAACCCCAGCACCATGTACACAACAAAGTGTCTGAGCAACAAAGGTCAAATGAAAAATCAAATAAAATTGATTCTTTCTCTCTCTTCCTCTCACTGTCACTCTCTCTTAAAAAAAATAAAAAATAAAAAAAAGGGTTAGGGATGTAGCATTAGAAGGGGGGATAAAAGCAAGATGTTGTACATGAAAGTCCTCTTTAATATTAGTAGTGAGGGGCTGCAGCAGTGGCTCAGTGGTGGCTCAGTGGTTACAGCACTTGCCTGGCATGCGCAAGTGCACAGGTTCAAACCCCAGTGTCCACGTACACAATTAAGTGTTGGAGCAACTTACAACTAAGTGTTGGAGCAACGAAAGTCTTGTGAAAAACCTCAATAAAAATTGATTTTGTCTCTGTATCTCTCTCTCTCTCACTGTCCTCTCTTAAAAAAAAAAAAAAATTAGTAGTGAACTATGATTGTCATTTTTTCTATCCAGTAGAAGTTTTCTTTTTTCTTTTTCTTGTACCAGGGATTGAACCCAGGGGTGCTTAACTACTGAGCCACATCCCCAGCCCTTTTTATTTTTCATTTTGAGACAGGGTCTTGCTATGTTGTTTAGGGCCTGGCTAAGTTGCTGAAGCTGGCTCTGAATTCACAATCCTCCTACCTCTGCCTCCCAAGTGGTGGAATTACAGCCGTGCAGCCACTGCACTCGGCAGGTGGTCATGTTTGCCACTATTTGGGGAAAAGCTTATAAAAGAATAAAGCCAAAAACAGAAGAAAATGCTGAGAGTGGGTGTCAGACAGCATACCATTGACAACACTGGAATCTCTGAATCCAGCTGCATTTGAAGCTGCGAGTTTTGTTGTTGTTGTTGTTTAATGAGGGTCTCACTATGCTTCTTAGGCTGGCCTTAAACTTCTGGGCTCAAGCAATCTTTCTCGCTTACCTGGTCTCCCAAGAAGCTCTGACTACAGAAACCCTGCTCTAGAAGCAATCTTATATTTCCCAGTTACATATCCCACAGAAGCCCTTTTGTTTTTAAATTAGTTTGAATTGGGTTTCTGCTGTTTGCAAACAAAAGAGAACCTTAACCATGGGCATGCTATAAATATATATTGTAAGGACAATAATACCCCGATATTGCTGTGATCATTGGTGCAGGCATATCAGGAGTCCATAAACTCTGGCAAATGTTTTAGAGTCCAATGTAGCACAACTCCATCATAGTGACTCAAATTTTTAAAACTACATTTCAATTTATTTTCTTTTGAAATGTATCATGTGTAGAAAAAGGCTACAAAATTTATAGAACATTAATAATAGAAACATATATACTAACCCCCAGGTTAAGGAATAGAAAATTACCAGTCTTGTGTGCCCCTCTCCCTTACATTCCCTCCCATCTACCCTAAGAGGTAACCACTATATATTATTGGGGTTTGCATTTTCTTGATCTCTATATAAATGAAATCATACCCTGTTTTTCTTCTGTGACTGGAATTTTTCTCCCAGTATTTTGTTTTTGAGAATTGTCTATGTTGATGTGTAGAATAAAAGTTCATTCACGGGCTGGAGCGGTGCTTGGCAGTTCAGGTGCTTGCCTGGCATGGGTGAGGACACAGGTTCCAGCCCACATACATGGCAAGGTCTCTGAGCAATGAAAGCCACATGAAAAACTAAATAAAATTGATTCTTTCTCTCTCTCTAACTGTCCCTCTCTCTTTAAAAAAATTTTTTTCCCTCCACATCTGTTGCTGAGTAGAATATTCCATTGTGGGTATATTCAGCTATTAATCTATTCTCTGCTGAAGGATATTTGTGTTTCTTTTTCTTCACCATCACAAATAATGTTTCCGTGAATACTCTTGTATGTGCTCTGGGGTTCCTGCACAAGAATTTCTTTAGGTGTACCTAGGAATGGAAACAATGGATTGTTGGGTATGCTGTGTTCTCTTTTTAAGAAAATGATACATTATTCTCCAAACAGGTCATTATACTCATACCAGCAGTGTATCATTGTTCCACAGTTCCGATTGCTCCATGTATTCTTGCCTACACCTGGTATTAAGCAACTTTAAATTTTTGCCCAGCTGGTTGTTGAGCAATGGTATCACTGTTTGCTTTACATTTTCATGTCCCTAATTACTAATGCAGTGGAGCATCTTTTTATTTGGTTTCTTCTCTGGTGAAATGCCTGTGTCTTGTATCTTCTTTCCTTTTTTTTTTTTTTTTTTTTTGCATTAGGTTGTCTTATTCTGGACACTGACCTTTTGTGTGGTTTATGTGGAAGAACATCTTCATTTATTGCTCTTTTGATAGCTTTGGAGAAATAGAAGTCCTGAAGTCTAGATGAATTCATCAACATTTTATTTTATGGTTTGTGCTTTTTTAAATCCTTTTCTACCTCTAACAGAATAAAGATATTTTCCTGCATATCAAGAAGTTTGAGGAGCTAGGGGGCAGCTGTGGCTCAGCGGTTACAGCCCTTGCCTGGCATGTGTGAGGATGCAGGTTTGAACCGCAGCACCTCATATACAACGAGGTGTCGGAGCAATGAAAGCCACATGAGAAATTAAATAAAAAACTGATTCATTCTCTCTCTCTACTGTCCCTCTCTCTTAAAAAAAAAAAAAAAAAGAAAGAAAGAAAGAAAAAGAAAAGAAAAGGAAAGAAAAAGAAGTTTGAGGTTTCCAATGGCAGGTGCTGGGAAAGGGATGGGCGGCAGGAGTCACACTCAGTTGTGAAAGTGGCAAGAAGCCCCTAAATTGGCCCAGGAACAGGCCAAGGAGATCAACAAGGAAGACAAGGTTTTCAAGCAGAAACAAAAAGAAGCAGAAGAAACGCGAGGGTGCCTTGCATCGGAGGTGCGCAGGTGAAGGGCACAGGCCTGTAATCCCAGCGACTCAGGCTGAGGCAGGAAGATCACAAGTTCAAAGACAGTCTCAGCAACTGAGTGTTGGCCCTAAACAGTTTAGTGAGACCCTGTCTCAAAAATAAAATATAAAAAAGGACTGGGGATGTGGCTCAGTGGTTAAGTGCCCCAGGTTTAATCTCCAATACAAAAAAAAATTAAATTAAAATAAAATTTTTGAAAAGAAGAAACTTGAGGAGCTAAAAGCAAAGGGTCCAGGGAAAGACCTCCCGGTTACAGGCAGAATTAGGGAGATTGGCCAGTCGCAGTGTAATCCCAGCAACTCAGGAGGCTGAGGCAGGAGGATTGCAAATTTGAGGCCAGAGGTCAGGGACTTAACAAGTCCCTAAGAAACTTAGTGAGACCCTGTCTCAAAATAAGGAAGTCCAGTAGAGTAGAGTAAGGAGAGGGGAGGGAGAATGGGAAGGAAAAGGGAGGATCATGAACTGAAATCAGTTTTCACTCATGCATGAATTTGTTGGGGGTGAATCCAGCTATTATGTATAGCTAGCTATAAAAGTAGCTAATAAAAATTAAAATCAAAAAAAGGGTTGGGGGAATGGAGATTTAGCTCAGTGGTAGAGCGTTTGCCTAGCATGCGCAAGGCCCCAAGTTCGGTCCTCAGCCCTGACAAAAAGAAAAGGGGGTTGGGGATGTAGCTCAGTAGCTCAATGATAAATCGTCTCTGGGTTCAATCCTCAGTACCAAAAAGAAGAAACAAAAGAAATTTGTAAAAAGTAAGCTTTTCCTTGTGCCTGAGGTTATCATCTGGGTTTTTTTAATTTGTTTATTTCTTTGACATTTAGTTGCTTATGTGGTGCTGGGGTTCAAATCCAGGTTCTCACACATGCCAGGCAACCAGTGTAACTGCTGAGCCACCGCTGGAGCCCGTGTTTGAGATAATGGTGTGACCCTTCATTTCATTTCTATTTTTTTTTTTTAAGAGAGAGGGACAGTGAGAGAGACAGAGAAAGAGAGAAACAACTTTATTTAGTTTTTCACATGGCCTTAGTTGCTCCAACACTCAGTTGTGTACGTGGTGCTGGGGTTTGAACCAGGGTCCTCGTGCTTGCCAGGCAAGCGCTGAAAACTGCCGAGCCACCGCTCCAGCCCATTTCATTTCTATTTAAACATCTGGATTCCCTGCCATAGCTCCCTACACAAATCCACAGGATTGTAAAAAAAAAAAAAGACTATTTAAGTACCACATCAGGGAGCCTAAAGTGTCAAATCTTTCATGCCTAGAGTTTCCAGGTGAAATCGGAATCCAGTAGCTAATTCCAAGAGGCACGACACTCACACTAAACAATCTGGGATTGCTTTACCCACTTGAGGCAGAGTAGAATCTTTCAGTGCTCCGTGATTTCTAAAGATAATTTGTTCTCCTTTCTAATGTATATTGGATATGCTTTAGATTACTAATGCCTCAAATCCAACTCAGTCATTCCTTATGGACCACAACCTAAAAGAGAGGAAATAAAGTATTTTTTTTTAAATCAATAAAAACTGGACTATAGGGGCTGGAGCGGTGGCTCAGCGGTTACAGCTCTTGCCTGGCATGTGCAAGGACGTGAGTTCAAAACCCAGCACCACATATACAACGAAGTGTTGGAGCAACGAAAGCCACATAAAAAAACTAAATAAAATTGATTCCCTCTCTCTCTCTCTCTCTGTCCCTCTCTCTTTAAAAACAAACAAAACAAAACTGGACTACAGGGCTGGAGCCATGGCTTAGTGGTTACAGGGTTTGCCTAGCATGCATGAGGACCTGGTTTGAAACCTCAGCACCATGTATACAACTAAGTGTCAGAAAAACAAAAACAGATGAAAAAATAAAATTTATTCTCTCTGATTGCTTGAGTCCAGAAGATTGGGCCAGCCTAGACAACACAGAGAGACACCTGTCTTTAAATTTATTTATTTATCTATTTATCCATCCATACACACACATGTGTGTGCACACACATATATAACTGCAAGTAGATCTCTTTGGTAGAGTACATACTTAACATGCACAAGGACTTGGGTTCAATGCTCAGCACCATGCACATACACACAAATGCCAGCAATGCACACGCAAGTAAGCACATTTAACTACAAAAATGAACTATGGAAAAGAATCATAAGCTAGTGAAGCTGTTAAGGATATGCCACCTGAAGATACACCACGGGACCATCTGAAGGTCCCCATATGCATATAGCAATTAGTAAAACTTGTTTACTTTTCTTCTGTTCACATGTCTTATGTCACATTGATTCTTGGATGCAGCTGGAGATCCCAAGAGGGAGAGGAGAATTTTTTTCCTCCCTAACACTTTCTACAGAGTGGGACCATATAATAATGACCTCTTTTGTGTCCCAGACTTTGCTTTTTTTCTTTCTTTCTTCTTTCTTCCTTTCTTTTTCTTTCTTTCTTTCTCTTTCTTCTTTCTTTCTTTTAAGAGAGAGAGGGATAGTGAGAGAGAAAGAATCAATTTTTTTTAGCTTTTCATGTGGGCTTTGTTGCTCTGACACTCTGTTGTGTACGTGGTGCTGGAGTTTGAACCGGCATACTCGCACATGCCAGGCAAACACCGTTAACTGCTGAGCCACTGCTGCAGCCCGTGTGCCAGGCTTTTCTAAGTGAATTGTGCCACTTAAAATAATCTGTTAATTACCATGAGTGAAATGAAGGGATGATTACACTGAGAATCACACTGGGCTTTATATTAAAATATTAGGTATGCTGGGTGAGGTGGCACATGCTTGTAATCCCACCTGCTCAGGAGACTAAGATAGGAGGATTTTAAGTCCAAGGCCAGCCCAGCAATTTAGTGAGAACCTGTTTCAAAATTAAAAATTAAAAAAATAAACATTGGATGTAGCTCAGTAGAAGAGCCCTTACCTAGCATGAACGAGGCCCTAGGTTCACATACTAGTAAGGATTGGCTGAAATGTCCAAAATAAGCTATCTTAGCTCAGATTTTGGACCAATAATATCCCAAATGGATTGTGTAAAGAGCACAAGTTTTCTATCATCTATGCATTTTCCTTTGTTACCTACTTTTAACAGGTATCTTATACCATCTTTTTATTGTTTCAGTAGAATGTGGCTGTAAATCTTTATTAATTAATCCTATTTAATTTTTCATTCTTGCTGCATTGAGTTCAGGAATTGCTTAACATTATTACTTTAATTTTAATTATTATTATTATTTTTTTGTCTGTGCTGGGCATTAAACCTAGGGCCCCATGCATGCTAGGCCCTCTTACCACTCATCTACAACTCCAGCCCTCAGCTAAAAATTATAATCCTATAGTCACTTATCTATTCAGATAATACCACACATAATAGTGTAGTAATAAATTAGCATTTCAAAGCTTTTTCATGGATTGAAAATAAATTTAAAATAATCAATGAAATTTCCCTTATTCATAATCTTAATCTCCTTAATTTTTATTGCATTAGGAATAAAAATTTACCTTCTCTGCTTGTATAGTTCTGAAATTGAAACTGAAAGTTGAACATGAGTAGCTATTAATGAATTAAGTGTTGTTTTATGAAATGATACATCTAGCAGAGCATGGTGGCATATACTTGTAATCCCAGTGACTGCAGAAGCTAAGGCAGGAGAATCTCAAGTTCAAGACCAGCCTCAGCAACTTAGCAAGACCTTGTCTCTAACCAAATAAGTAAATAGAGTGGGAATGTAGTTCAGTGGTGAGTGCCTCTGAGTTTAATCCCCAGGAAAACACACACACACATACACACATACACACACACACACACACACTCACGAAGGAAGGAATTCTTCCAAACTCATTCCATGAAGACTGCATTACCCTGCTACCGAAACCTGATAAGGACACAACACAAAAAGGAAACTATGCACCAATATACTTGATGAATGTAGATGCGGAAATCCTCCAAAAAAATACATGCAAATAGAATTCAACACCATATCAAAAAGATCCTTCACAGGGCTGGAGCGGTGGCTCAGCAGCTACAGTGCTTGCCTGGCATGTGTGAAGACATGGGTCCCAACCCCAGCACCACATACACAACAAAGTGTCAGAAAAATAAAAAACAGATGCAAAAATAAAAATTGACTCTCTCTCTCTCTCTTTTAAAGTTTCTGCAAAGTAAAGGAAACAAGAGAGTAAAGAGACATCCTACAGAATGGGAAAAAAATCTTTGCCAGCTCTTCATCTGACAGGATTAATATCAGAATACATAAAGAACTAAAAAAAACTAACACCAAAAGAGAAAGTAATCCAATCAATAAATGGGCAAATAATCTGAACAGATAGTGTTACTGAAAGTTTGGTCCTTGTCCCTGATGCTAATCCAATATTGAAAACATGGTTTTGAGAGAAAGGAAAAATAAGTGTCATTGTTTTGCTAGCAAAGGAGAAACACGGGGGATTCCTGTCCCAGAGGCTGTGATTCTGACCATCAGATGGAAAGGAGGGCTTTCATTTTATTTATTTATTTATTTTAAAGAGAGAGGGACAGTGAGAGAGAGAAAGACAGAATCAATTTTATTTAGTTTCTCGTGGACTTTTGTTGCTCACACGCTTCATTGTGTACGTGGTGCTGGGGTTTGAGCCCTTCTACTCGCGCATGCAGGGCAAGCGCCATAACCACTGAGCCACCGCTCCAGCCCCTTGTTTTATTTTTTTAGAAAGAGGGACAGTATTTAGTTTTTCATTTGGTCTTCATTGTGTATGTACATGGTGCTGGGGTTCGAACCACGTCCTCCATCACGCCAGGTGAGGACCAGCTGAGCCACTACTCTAGCCCCAAACGAGGACTTTTAAAAGTGTGATTCAAAGGTTACATTCCTGGAGCACGTGGTTGGGGGTTGTAATTCACTTGTTAATTTGAGAGATAGTGTCTCCAACCCTGAAATCTGAAAAACTTCATTCCTGTGGTGTGTGTTTGCTCAAGAACAGATAACTCAGCCTAGGATGGGTAGAAGGGTAATCTTGTTTCCCTCAGGTTAGGGAGGAGAAGAAGAAGAGTAAATCAAAAACACTTCAGTTTTTTTTTTTTTTTTTTTTTTTTTTGAATAGAGAGGGACAGCAAGAGAGACAGAGAAAGGGAGAAACAACTTTATTTAGTTTTCACATGGCCTTCGTTGCTCCAACACTTAGTTGCGTATGCGGTGCTGGGGTTTGAACCCGGGTCCTCGTGCTTGCCAGGCAAGCACCGAAACCGCTGAGCCACCGCTCCAGCCCAACATTTCAGTTTTAAAAAAAGCGACAGTGGCAGAGCAATAATGGCTGTATTCAAAGCATGAAATGGGCCACTGTTACAATACTTCTTAAAAGAAGAAGTACAAATGGTCAATAAACACATGAAAGATGCTCAACATTTTTAGCCATCAGGGAAATAACAAATCAAAATTCTATCTCACCCCAGTCAGAACAGCTATTATCAAGAACATGAAAAATAAAAAATTCTGGTAAGAATGGGGGTAGGAAGAGGAGGAGAACCCTTATATACCGTTGGTGGGAATGTAAATTAGTACAGCATAGAAAACAATTTGGAGGTACTCAAAAAAACTAAGAATAGAATTATCATATGATCCAGCTATAGGATGCCTGGGTACATACTCAAAATAGTCCAAGTCAGCATGTAAAAGAGATACCTATATACTCACGTTTATAACAGCACTCTTCACAACAGCCAACTTATAGAATCAGCCTAGATGCCCACCAACAGATGAATGGATAAATAATATGTGGCATATATACACACAATGGATTGTTTTTCAGCCATAAAAAGTGAAATCCTGTCATTTGCAGGAAAATCAATGCAACTGGAGATCATCATATTAAGTGAAGTAAGCCAGACTCAACAAGAAAGTATTGCATGTTTTCTCCATATGTGGAATTTAGGGGGAAATAAAAAAAGACCATATGAAAGAAGAAGGGGGACCTTTAGGAAAGAGGAAGGGCATGAGGGAAGGGTGGATACCACAGATCAAAGCATATTATATGTCTGTATGAAAATGTCATAATGAATCCCATTTTTTTTAAACAACTTTCTTTTTCATTCTCTCTCCCTCTCCCTCTCTCTCTCTCTCTTTTTTTTTTTTTTTTTTTGGTACTAGGGATTGAACCCAGAGGCACTTTACTACTATCCCCAACCCCTTTTTATTTTTATTTTATATTGAGACAGGGTCTCACTACATTGCTTAGGGCCTCACTAAGTTGCTGAGGATGGCCTTTAACTTGTGATCTTCCTGCCTCAGACTCCCAAGTCCCTGGGGTTATAGATATGGGCCACTGAGCCCAGTGAAACCCATTATTTTGTACAATTAATAAGAGCTAATAATTATAATAACAATACTTTTAAAAAGATAAGTTTCCCAATGAATTGAACTGATCAAAGAAGGTTGATTTTGTAGAAAGAAAAAGACTGAAGCAAACAGGAAAAAAGAACAAAAAGTTGATAGGTCATTTCATGGTGGGGATAGAACATTGGAAAACTGATTAGTTAGCATGGAGTTATTTTAAATTACTTTTTTTTGTATAAAGGATAAAGAAAAGGGAACTTTGGGGCTGGAGCACTGGCTTAGCAGTTATGGCCCTTGCCTGGCAAGCAAGAGGACCCAGGTTCAAATCCCAGCATCACATACACAACTAAGTGTCAGAGAAACAAAGGCCAGATGAAAAAAAATTGATTCCCTCTCTCTCTCTCTCTCTCTCCCGCTCTCACTCTCTCCATCTACCTTAAAAGAGAAAAGAAAAGGGACCTTCAAATTGGGTACCATGGCACACAACTATAATCTTAGCAACTCAGGAGGCTGAGGCAGGAAGATCACAAGTTCAAGGTCAGCCTGGGCAGCTTAGCTAGAACCTGTCTCAAAAAAACAAAATAAATAAAAGTGACTGGAAATATAGCTCAGTGATAGAATGCCCCTGAGTTCAAACTCTAGTACCAAACATAAAAAGAAAAGGGAACTTCAATATCATGTTAATTTAAACTGGTCTATTTATGAAATTTGGAAATTATCTCTCCGCTGATTACTTGGCAAGTCAGGAAACAACTTGTTTTCAGTTTGGTGATGTGGAACTTCTGCATAGTGACTCCATTTTATTGTACTCTCCTCTTTTGGAGTCTAGTGCAGTAGCTTACTGCAAAACAATGCTCTCTTATAATGTTATTTAACAAGCCTATATCCAAATACTCATTTGATCCATTTCCATCAATATGACTTAAAAATTGTTTATGAGTGCCATTTCTCCAAGAAGAGATATTTATCCATGTGTGCACACAAATATTTTCCCTCTGTTAATGGAAATTTCTGAATTATGTTCAGTATGAACCAGTTAAAGAACGTGTATAAAGGAGCTGGGGATGATGCTCAATGGGAAAGTACTTGTCTAATATTTCAAGACTCTGGGCTCAATATCCAGTATTGCAAATCAAAACAAACAAAAGTAAAACCTGCCATTTTCTAGCCTCAAATTGAGAAAATCTAAGGTAACTTCATTTGTTATCCTGAGTTAGTAACATTAAAACTACAGTTTTCAACACCATGATGCATGTCTGTAATACCAACAACTTGAAAGGCTCTGACATCTGGGGGATCTCAAGCTCAAGGCCAGCCTCAGCAATTTAGCCAGACCCTGTCTCATAACAACAACAACAACAACAACAACCTATAGTTTTCAAACTACAGAAAGTCCCTGACTTAACAATGATTTTATAACTTTATGATTGTGCTAATATCAGACATATTAGCACAAGTACCTAAATACAGTAGAAACTGTACTTGGAATTTTGAAATTTGACCTTTTTCTGGGCTAGCAATATGTGATGCAATACTTGTGAAAATGCTGGGCAGGAGCAGTGGGTTGCAGCTTCCGGTCAGCTATGAAATCACGAGAGGGGACAACTAATCCCCTGCAGTGTGTTGTGAGTTAAGCTACAATATTTGGTAGGTGAGGTAGACTCAATGCATGTTTGACTTATATGTTTTCTTTCTCTCTCTCTCTTTTTTTTTTTTTTTGAATTGGGGATTGAACCCAGGGTGCGCTATCACTGAATTATATCCCTACCCTTTTTGTGTTTTATTTTGAGACAGATTCTCACTAAGTTGGCATTCAGTCATGGACTATCATATCTGGATGACTTATGACATTTTTAATTAACTTATTTATTTATTTATTTTAAGAGAGAGACAGAGAAAGAGAGAAACAACTTTATTTAGTTTTTCACTTGGTCTTCGTTGCTCCAACACTTAGTTGTGTACATGGTGCTGGGGTTTGAACCTGGGTCCTCGTGCTTGCCAGGCAAGCACCGAAACCGCTGAGCCACTGCTCCAGCCCCCATTTTTAATTTATGAAGGGTATGTTGGGACATAACCCTGTCAAAAGTCCAGGAGAATCTACACTGTTCTGAAGCTTATTTCCTAATTGTTTTGCCTATGGGCAGTCTACTTTTCAGCAAGAATTGTAGTGTACAACATCCATTTCCATTCTTTTTTATTTTTATTTTTTTAAGAGAGAGAGAGAAAAAGAGAGAATCAATTTTATTTATGTTTTCATCTGGTTTTAGTTTTTCCAACACTAGTTGTGTATGTGGTGTTGGGGTCTGAACCTGGTTCTTGAGCATGTGAAGCAAGCACATGCCAGGAAAGCATTCTACTGCTTGAGCCAATGCTCCAGCCACCACTGCCAATCTTAGTGACTAGCCCAGGGCATTAAACTGTAATAAGAACAGTTTTGAAAAGAACAGAATGACCATGCTCCAAATTAATTTTAAAATACTAGTTTGTCCTGTCTCAGAATGTGGGTATATCAGAGTGAAGGATGAAATCTAAGTATTGGAATGAAATTCAAATAGACTCACCCTTGACATCCAAAGAAGAGTAAGATTTTTATTCCTTAATAGGAATCTGAGTATAAAGTGATTCCTATTTTGATATTGCTCAATTTACTTGCAAGTGAAGAAATCTCTTCACCCTTTGATGTTCCTACTTGCAAGGAACCACCCTTGCCCACATGACTTAGATAAGACTAAGGAATGCCTGCCTTGTTTACCCTGGAAAATGTGAGACAAAGACTCCAAATTCCCATTCCTTGGCTCCTACATGAATAGCTGAACTGTCTCCTGATCAAAAAGAACAAAATGATTATTAGCTGAGCATTGGTTGAGTTTCTTTGCTTCCACCAGGACCCTGAACTATGGCCCACTCTTCACCTGAGCCCTTCTTAAGGGTGCTCCCTGAGGATATGCCTCAGGGTAAAACATCATCTGTTGGTTCTACTACATAGTCACACTACCAGTTTATTCTATTTCCCCATACCTGCTACTCTTTAGTCTCATTCATTCTGTTCTCTAAAAGAAAACTTGTTTTGTTGTAAGCCTGCAAGTCTTATGGACATAGCGTCTCCCTAAGGCAATGGTCCACCTCACTCCCTTGTCCTCCTTCCCCAATATAATTATCCCCTTGGATGAAACAGCTAAATTTTTCCTAGTTCCAAAGTCTTTTTCAAATCTTCTTCTTTGTCTCCTGGAACCACTGTCCAATTTGGGGACTCATTCTCACCTGATAACTATACTCATCTTCTAATTATTTACCTGGCTTTCAGGCTCTGGCCTCTGGCAATTCATGTTTGATTTTCTTCCCAGGTTTTTTTTGTTTGTTTGTTTGCTTGTTTTTAAACCAGGGATTGAACCCAGGGATGCTGTACTACTGAGTTACATACCCTGTCCCCAGTGCTTTTTATTTTGAGATAAGGCCTTGCTAAGTTGATGAGTCTGGCCCCGAAATTGTGATCCTCCTTCCTCAGCCTCCTGGGCCACTGGGATTATTACACCATGCCCTGCTTCTTAACCTTTTTTGCCCTCTCTGATCATACTTGTTCTTTGTTCTTATTCCCCCCACCCCAGGGAATGCTGTTTTGTCTGTTTTACATCTGTGCTGTACTCTAGAGGTGGTCCCTTCAGGATGATGATTTCTTTCTATGGCCACAGCCCACCAACTGGACTGGGAGGAAGAAAAAGTATCCTTCCCTGGGAAATGAAAATATTTCTCTTTCTTTTTCTTTTTAAAGAGAGAGGGACAGTGAGAGAGAGAGAAACAGAGAATCAATTTTTATTTAGTTTTTCACATGGCTTTCATTGCTCTGAGACTTCATTGTGTAGTGGTGCTGGGGTTTAGACTCGTTGGGTTTTGAAACGTCCTTGCGCATGCCAGTCAAGCACCGTAACCGCCGAGCCACTGCTCCAGCCCCTGAAATATTTCTAATGAAGTAAGGGAATGGGATATTTTCCTGTCCGTCACTTGGAAGTGGTTCAAATTCTTTAATTATACACATTCACCTTTCCTGAAATAACTTCCTGGAATTAGAGTTCAGAGAGCTTAGAATAAATCTGTTTATCTGGAAGTCAAGTTTGCAACTTGTGAAACTGAGAATTTAAGCCTCTAAATCAATCTTATAGAACTCAAAATTGTATATGCTGTATTCACCCTCTAATTACATTTCTTCTGTGGTAACCTTCTAGCTATTAGAAATTGCATGTAAGTTAAGAGTACCTGTGCTAATACATACCCAAATATTTGATAAATAATGCAGTATTTTTAATTTGTAGGGAATTGGATTTTGTTTTGCAGACCACAACTGCTAATTTGACTGATTATATACGGTGGCTGTGTCCTGGCATTAATCTTGAGACCACTGGTCAATCAGCACGTGGCTTTCCTGACATCTGCCTTCCGAGATAGCTCTGTAATTACTTGTTAATGACTAGAGTTGAACGATTCCGGGTGCAAGTGGTTACTTCGCCTTCATTTATCATTCACCATTTGATTCTGTGCCAACAGGATGTCCGGCTGCTTGGTCACCGGCATTGCTGAGGACGGCAGCAGGATGGTGGCCTCTCCAAGTCAACGTCTGGCAGAGGGAAGCGGGCATCTCCAGCCTGTAGGAAACCAGGGCTGAAGAAGAAGGGGTTCACGCCCCGCCCCGAGGGGGAACCTCACAGCTGCCGGGCGCCGAGCCTCCGCGACCCGCCGCCTGCCGCGCTCGGGCGGCCCCGCACGCGGCGGGGGCGGGGCTGGGCGCGGCGCGCGCACGCGAGGGCGGCGGCGGCGGCGCGCGGCGAGGGAGGGGCGCGCGGGGCGGGGGCGCGCGGCGGCCGCTGCGGCCTGTGGCGCCGTCACCGGCAGACTCCGGCGCGTCGAGCGAGGCGCAGCTACTGCTGCCGCCGCCGCCTCTGCTGCCCAGGCGCGCGGGGACGGTTCGCTGCTCTGGGGGCCGGTTCGCTGCGCTGGGGGCCGGCTCGCCCTCCCGCAGGTCCCGTTATCATGTCGCTGAGGCAGCGGCTGGCCCAGCTGGCTGCGCGTCTGCAGGAGCCGCAGAAAGTGGCTCGTTTCCAGCGTCTGTGCGGAGTGGAAGCGCCGCCGAATCGCTCTGCCGACCGGAGGGAGGATGAGAAGGAGGAGCCGCTAGCCGGAGACCTCCGGCGACGAGGCCGGCAGTCAGGGGCGAGCGAGGGCCCCCAGCCGCCCGGGAGCGACTGCAATCAGTGCTCGGCCAAGCCGGACGCCGGCAGCGGCGCCCCCAACGGCGTGCGGAACGGGCTGGCGGCCGAGCTGGGCCCGGCCTCGCCGCGCCGCGCGGGCTCCCTGCGCCGCAACTCGCTGACGGGCGAGGAGGGCGAGCTGGCCCGCGTGAGCAACTGGCCGCTGTACTACCTGTTCTGCTTCGGCACGGAGTTGGGCAACGAACTCTTCTACATCCTGTTCTTCCCTTTCTGGATCTGGAACCTGGACCCCGTGGTGGGTCGCAGGCTCGTGATCATCTGGGTGCTGGTCATGTACCTGGGCCAGTGCACCAAGGACATCATCCGCTGGCCACGGCCCTCCTCGCCGCCGGTGGTCAAGTTGGAGGTCTTCTACAACTCCGAGTACAGCATGCCCTCCACCCACGCCATGTCCGGCACCGCCATCCCCATTTCCATGGTCCTCCTCACCTACGGCCGCTGGCAGGTAAGGCTGCCTCCGCTCGCCGCGCTCCGCCGCGGGGCAGTGCGAGAACTCCGAGTTCTCTGCTCGCCACGGTTTTATTCCTTTGGCCATTCCCCTCCAAAACCTCTCCTTCCACAGTACCCGTAAACAGGCTCTCCTTCAGTTCCAAACAAAATCAAGGGTTTTGGGGAAAACCTAGAAGACTTAGCCATTAAATTCTATTTTAATAGCAGTGCCTTTCACGCCAAGTGTAATAAATGACACTTTTCATGCAGTGCAATATTGTCATTGGACTCGGACTGAGTTTTCGAACTCTTTGGATTCTTGCGATGCATAGTGGAAGTGGATTTTCTTTAAAATTAATCACTCAGTGACGAAGACGCAGTTTCACTGGAATATAAGGTGCCTTTCTCCCTAATTGCTTCAGACGTAGGTAAAGTCATTAGCTTTATTGTGAGGAACGGTGTCTACCAAACGGTAATATAATTCCGAAATAAACATGCTAATTCCAAGCAATGAAGTAACGAATTTTAAAGGAAAGCTGCTCTTTATAAAAGTTAATGGGGCAGAGTCTGAATTCTGTTTTTAAGGGATGTGGTTGCTGATTTGCTGATAGAAACAAAGTTTAATTACCTTCTGGCTCACTGATCTGTAGAATCTGTTGGTGAGTTGTTACAGTTTTATTGTTTCATTAACTGTAAAAGTGCATGGTTTAAAAGTTATTCCTGAAGCTAGGGTTCTCGGTCAGACTAATGGGTATGTAAAAATGGTAAATATGACAACAGGGTCAGACAGAACCAGTGATGAGTTTTTAATCATTTTTATTTTGCCTTTTTCCTTTGGCCTCCCAATTTTGAGTTCCTCATGGTCCATAAATATTATAGGACTAAAACCTATCTTTCATACAGAAGAAAAATTCATTCATCAACTACTGGGCTTGGTTTTTTTTCTGTCTTAAATTATAATATGTGTGTGTTTGGGACCAGCCCATTAAGAATAAAGCACATAATTATGGAGAATCTAAGAAAACAGATTTCCTGCAATTGTTTTTTTTTTTTTTAAGAGAGAGAGGATCAGAGAAAGGGAGAATCAATTTTATTTATTTTTCATCTGGCACCAGCTCTGTTTCTCTGACACTTAGTTGTGTATGTGGCACTGGGGTTTGAACCTGGGTTCTCATGAATGCCAGGCAAGTGCTCCAACTGGTGAGCCAAGGCTCTAGCCCTCCTCTTTTTTTTTTTAATACACAAAATCCTCTTACTTTGAGAAATACATATTTTATGTAAAATTCCATCATGATAAGTTTACTTAGCCCACATGCAATTTCAGTATAGGTAAAATCTTGTCCCCATGGATAGTTCTGTGTAGTGTCTCTTACCGGAACAGAATGTGTGAGATGGATATGGTATTAAGAATGGCAGAATTAGGAGGGAATAGTGACATAAAGTTTTTTCCTGTTTAAGGAAAGGGGATACACAGTGACATTCAGATTGTAAAGCAGTGCTTCCTGTTTTGCATGATTGATAAATATCTCAAAATTTTCATTTAATCTGAATGTTGTTTCAGAATTTAAGATTGCCAGAGAGTTGCATTTAGTGTGATATTTATTGGCTAGATGATGATATTTCTCTTATTTTCACGAGACTCTCAGCATTCTAAGATTAAGAGGCCTTTTATTATGCCTCCTCAGAGAGTAGTTTTGTTGTATGCTATTAATATTAGCAATTGAAGTAAGAGAATATACTTTTTTGCTTTTCATTTATTCAGGACACTTCCTTACAAGAAGTCTTAAAATAGTAATGCTGAATTGTTTATGGAATGTAGCTATCAATATTCTAGAATTTCAGGGTCATTTGAATTATCAGAACAAGCTTACATTATAGTTTTTGAACAACCTAATATATTTAATTCAAAGTTTGAGAAATTTGTATATATGGTTTTAGAAATTTGAACCAGCAAGGATATTAGAAATCACCTAGTCTCAAACAGTCATTTTACAAATGTGGAAAGTGACAAATTACATCAGAATTAATCTTGTAATGGTTTGTTTGTCTTTTGTTACTAGGAATTGAAACCAAGGATGCTTTATCACTGAGCTACATCTCCAGCCCTTTTTATTTTTCTTGAGATAGGGTGTTGATAATTTACAGAGGTTGGCCTTGAATTTGCAGTCCTCCTGCCTTGGCCTTCAGAGTCCCTGGGATCATAGGCATGTGCCATTGTACCAGCTAATCTTGTAATGTTTAAAATTCTTATTTTACACATCTTTGCTCTAAATTTGAATAAACTCTTAAATTTGCATAATTGTTTTGGGAGAAAATCCCTTATGAATGTTCTTTCTTTATAAATGTTTGACTATAATAACTCAGCATAAAAATCAAAATGACTTTTTTTGCCTTTTTACTTTTCTTTGAATCCTTGTTATGTATTTCAAACAAAAATACCTTACTTGTTTTGGTCCTCAGTAGGCTTCTGTTTCCAGAGTGGGTAGTGAAAAAAATATTAGAAACTGGGAGAATTAAACAATGAAAGCCTGGTGTTTTCCTAATTAGCATCAGTTTTGATAAACAGCCTTGTCCCATCTAATGTGGCCCATTTACTTGCTTGGAACAGGTGTGGTTCCTTTCATGTCTATGGCGCTGAAATGCCTCTGGAAACTGAATTAGTTCATGTACCATTTTTTTGGCTAGACATAACGACTTCACTCTTTCCCATCACTTATTATTCTTAGCATCCTTGAAATTTGCTCAAGATTCATCTCATACATGGAATCTTTTAAATTAATCCTTTATGTTTCGTTATTCCTCATTTATTTGCCTCTGTGTGTGTGTGTATATGTGTGTGTGTGTGTGTTGCCAGGGATCAAACCCAGGGCCTCATACATGCTAGACAAACACTACCACTGAGCAACAGCCACAGCCCTTGTCATTTATTCAGTTTTTCTTTTTTTTTTTTTTTTTTAAGAGAGAGACAGAAAGTTAATTATTTTTTTCATCTGATTTTTGTTCTTCCTCTACTTAGTTATGTATGTGGTGTTGGGAATCAACATGGGTCCTTGCATATGCCAGGCAAGTGCTCTATCATTAAGCCACCCCTCCAGCCCCTTCTCATGTATTCTTAAAGTGAAACTATACAAAAAAAAAAAATTTACCTGGGGGTTATTTGAAGTGCAGATTTCTACAGCTTACTCCCATGGATCCTAATTCATTAGGTAAGTAAAGAACACTTTTTTTTTTCTTTAAAGAGAGAGGGACAGTGAGAGAGAGAAGCAATTTTTTTTTTTAAAGAGAGAGGGACAGTGGGAGAAACAGAGAAAGAGAGAAACAACTTTATTGAGTTTTTCACATGGCCTTCGTTGCTCCGACACTCAGTTGTGTATGTGGTGCTGGGGTTTGAACCCCGGTCCTCGTGCTTGCCAGGCAAGCGACAAAACCGCTGAGCCACCACTCCAGCCCCAGTAAAGAACACTTACAGGAGTAAGTTCCTCAAAGATTAATAAGAACTCCTTAGAATATATTTTATATGACTCCAAAATAATCTTTAAAAGACTGCTACCTCAGCCTCTTTGCAGTTTGATTCTTCAGATCTTTATAAGGTATATTATGATCCAGAAAGGGAGATTGGAATAGTACAGCTTCAAGCAGTTGCTTGAAGAGCTTTTTATGAGGCTGAGAATGGAGCTTAGTAGTAGAGCCCTTGCCTAGTGTGTGAAAAACTATGGGATTGATCACCAGCATTGAAAAGAAAAATCTTATCTATCTATATTTTATGATGATATGAGATAGAAAATTATGTGGCATTCCTGTGGGATTAAATAACTTCAGGTCCATTGGCCAAGATAATTATTATTGCTCTGATTTTATTTGGAAGTTTTTGTAGCTTGAACAGGGAAAAATTAAGAGATAATGAGCATCTGATATAAAGAGCATAGTCCTATTAAAAAAAAAATCTAAAATAAGCCAGGCATAGTGGTGCATGCCTATCCCAGCAGCTCAGGAATATTGCCAAGTTTGAGCCTAACCTCAGCAACTAAGCAAGGCCCTAAGCAATTTAGCAAAACCTAGTCTTAGAAAAAAAAAAAAAAAAGGGGTGTGCTGGGGTTGTGACTCAGTGGTTAAGCACCCCTGGGTTCAATCTGTAGTACCAAAAAATATATATACAAAATAAAAAATGAAACATTCCTTTGCATTTATGTTTGTATGTTTTTTTTCCCCTAGAAATAATTTATTATTGTTACTGTTATGCAGGGGATAGAACCCAGGACCCTGGGCATGCTAAGCAAGAGCTCTACACTGAGCTTTATCTCCATTCCCAAATCCCCAAATTCTTTTTTTTTTTTTTTAAAGAGAGAGGACAGTGAGAAAGAGAGACAGAAAGAATCAATTTTATTTAGTTTTTCACATGGCTTTCGTTGCTCTGACACTTCATTGTGTATGTGGTGCTGGATTGGAATCTGCATCCTTGTGCATGCCAGGCAAGTGCCGTGACTGCAGAGTTGCTGCCCCCAACCCCCATCTCTAAATTCTTAATTTTTATTTATTTATTTATTTGTTTGTTTATTTTAAGAGAGAGGGGCAGAGAAAGAGGGAATCAACTTTATGTAGTTTCTCATGTGGCTTTCATTGCTTCAACACTGCTGTGTACATGGTGCTGGGATTCGAACCTGCATCCTCGTGCATGCCAGGCAAGCATTGTAATCGCTGAGCCACCGCTCCAGCCCCTTAATTTTTATTTTTTAAAATTAAAAAAAAAATTTTTTTTGGGTTGTGGGGATTGAACCCAGGTGTGCTTAACCACTGAGCCACATTTCCAGCCCTTTTTATTTTTCATTTTGAGACAGGGTCTTGCTAAGTCATTTAGGGCTTTGCTAATTGCTGAGACTGGCTTTGAACATACTTTAGATGCATTTTATTTTCTTAAAAATTAGTTATATCTGGAGCTGTAACGGTGGCTCAGCCATTAACAGCGCTTGCCTTGCATGCACAAATACCTGAGTTCAAACCCCAGCACCACGTACACAGTGAAGTCTCGGACCAAGGAAGGCACATGAAAAACTAAATAAAATTAATTGTTTTTCTCTCTCTCTCACTGTCCCTCTCTCTTAAAAAAAAAAAAAGTTATATACATTCCACCTAGTCTTTTTCTATTATGCTTTCACTACTTCTTCTAAAAATAATAATAGATTTATAATATTATTAATATTTACTAAGTACTTACTGTGGGTAGACATTGTTTGAAATACCTATTACCTCATCTAATCTACTTCTTTATTATTCCAGTTTGGTCCTATTATTAACATAAATATTTATAGATGAGGAAGTTTAGATACAGAGAGTAACTTAAATTAACACAGCTAATAAATGGTAGAGGCTGGATTAAAATATATGTTTTGAGAATATAACTTGTGTTTGTTTATGTACATATGTATGGAATAGCCACAAATATTTGTGTATTCTTTTGTTTTTGTTTTGAGATGATGATCTTGCTCTATTGCTCAGGATGGCCTCAAATTGGTAGGCTCAAGAGATCTCCCCACCTCAGTCTCCCAAGTAGTTGGGATTACAGGTGCAGACCACTGTAGCTGGCTCCAAATATTTGTTTTAAACATGGGTTAAAATATTCACTTGTCACCCTTCCTTTTCTCTATCTACCTAGTATAAACGAAAAATTAAATAAACATCTGTAATCCCAGTCACTAGGGAGGCAGTAGGCAGACAGGAACATGGCAAGTTCTAGGTTAGCCTTAGAATCTCATCAAGACCCTCAGCAACTTAGACCCCTGTCCCTGTCTCAAAATAAACAAAAAGGCCTGGCAATGTGACTCAGTGATAAAATACCCCTGGGTACCCCAGTGCAAGAAAAAATTGTTTTTTAGTAAACATAATAAGAGCTTTGGAAAAGAAAAGCATATAAGATTTTCTATCAAAATACAGTTTATTATAGATAATAGAGTAAGATATCTGTGGAGTCATGAAAAGATAAAAGGAACAAAGCAAGGAGTAAGAATCAAAGAAGTGGGTCACTAATACAAAGACCAGAAGATGATTACAAGAGCCAAGAGAAACAGATTACTGTGGTAATCTGGGAAGAAGCACAGTTTATTAAATATTGTATTGGTTTACTAGCTTTTAACAGTATGATACTTATGTTGGAAATGCACATTTTCCTGATTTTATAAATGCTTATTACTTATTACTAATTCTTAGTTTAAAATTAATTATATTTCTCTATTTAAATAAGTAACACATTATAGAAAATTCCAAATTTACATAAGAATATGAAGAGGAGAGTACAGTTCTCTTTTCTTTGTCCCAGTTGCTAGGATTTATTTTCCACAGAATTTATTCTGTTTTTCTTGTTTAGCTTTCTAGAGATAGTCTTTGCTTTCATAGATGTATATTTATATATTTTATTTTTCACACAAATGGTATTACTACTATATTTTCTGGCTCTTGCTTTGTTTTTGCTTTTGTTTTTGTTTTTTTACTTAGAAGTATATCATAAGGGGCTGGGAATGTAGTTTAGTGGTAGAACACTTGACCGGCATATGTGAGGCCCTGGGTTCTATTCTTAGTACCACAAAATTTAAAATAAAATAATACACATATGCACAATTTGCCTTTTCTCTTACCCTGAAATTAAATGCTTTACATGACTTGACTCTTTTAATCCCCCATAAGATTCTATGAGAGAGGGGACTGGTTACAAGTCTTGCCTAGCATGCGCAAGAGTTCAAACCCCAGCACTGGAGTCTCAGAGCAACGAATGCCACGTGAAAAACTAAATAAAATTGATTCTCGTTCTTTCTCTCTATCACTGTCCCTCTCTCTTAAAAAAAAAAAAAATCCTATGAGAGTATCATCACTAGTTTTCAGAAGAATCTGAGGCAGAAGAAGGTTAAGTCATTTGCCCAAGATCACTCAGAAAGCATGTTACAGAGCCTGAATTCAAACCAGGCATTTGGCTACAAAATGATACCAGACTGCCGCATTATATTGCCTCTTCATATAATTCATTCCGTGTTTTAGGGAGAGAGTTCTCATCTGTTTACATTTGCATGGCATGTTCTAATATATAAATATAGCCTGATTTAATAAGTTGCATATTTCATTACCTTTAGATTTCCAGTCATAAAGTATAGAGGTACAGTGACTGTTTTACATGTATATGAACACATTACTGTGTCAAAGAGTATGTATAAATATACATATATACACAGAGTATGTATACATATATATATATACACATACATATACAAACAGTATGTATAAATATAAAACTGTGTGTTGTGGCATATGCCTATAGTCCCAACTATTTGGGAAGCTGAAGCAGGAGGACCACTTGAGTCCAGAAGTTTGGGTCCTTACCAGCCTGGGTAACATAGTGAAACCCTGTCTTAAAAAAAAACCAAAATAATATAGAGTATATTCATTTGAATTTCAACAGATGATACAGTATTGTCATTCATAGAGATTGTACCTATTTACATTCCTACTAGCAATAAATGATAATACCTGGTTTCCTACACTCTTACTATTGCAATATATGGTCAGACTACTGACTTTTCCCTAAGCTAACTTTAAAAAATTTTCATTTCTCTTATTTATAAAGTTAAAGAGCTTTATCTTTGCTTATTGGCCATTTATGCTTCCTTTTTTGTGAATTTTTCTCTATTTTTTTCCTATCAGATAATTAGTGCTTTGCTTATTGATTTTTTTAAAATTATACTCCCTGTTCCCCCTTTTTAGTACTTGTCCCAACTTCAAGTAATTTTATACCACTTTAGGCATAGCATAGAAACCCTGTAACAGTATACTACCATTTTCTCCTCTCCCTTTTTGGTATTATAATATGCGTTTCTATCAATATGTGTTATAAAGCTCACATTATTATTTTGTATGATGTTCCAAACTATGGTATAGAATGTATTAATATAGGTTTACAACAGGGGTAATTTTCTGCCTAAACAACTACTTTTCACATTTTTTCTAGTTCATATCGTTTAGCAATGAAATTTTCTTAACTTTATTTTTTTTTTCCCCCCAAGCAAAAGGCTTTATTAAAAAAAATATATATTTGTACCAGAGATTGAATCTAGAGGTGATTAACCACTGAGCCACATCTCCAGCCACCACCTCCCTTTTTTTCCCCTTAATTTTGAGACAGGGTCTCAAAAAAGTTGCTTGATTAGGGCCTTGCTAATTTGTTGAGGCTGGTCTTGAACTTGGGATCCTCCTGCCTCAGCCTCCTGAGTTGCTGGGATTACAGTCATGTATCACTGCTCCTGGCTCTTTATTCACATTTAATGGAAACAGGGATCACTGTACTTTGCGAGATGGAAAATTAAATTAAAAAATTCTTTTTAATATAAAACAATATAATCACAGTACTAGAATATGGAATACTACAGTTTGTTTCCTATGGGTTACTGCAGGAATCAGTTTTCCTGGACTTTGCTGTTCACAAGTTTATTAGGTTCAAAAATATGAAACCAAAGTGGTAGAAAACTGAAAGCTTAGAGTTTTCACTAAAGTATCCTTTTTTTTGAAAGAGAGAGGGGGACAGTGAGAGGGAGAGAAAGAGAGAGTCAATTTTTTATTTAGTTTTCCCTGTGGCCTTCGTTGCTCCCACACTTCATTGTGTAAGTGCTGCTGGGGTATGAACCTGAGTCCTTGGACATGTGAGGCAAGTGCTGAAACTGCTGAGCCACCGCTCTAGCACCTAAAGTATACTTTTTTTTTTTTCTAAGAGAGAAGGACAGTGAGAGGGAGAGAGAGAGATACAGAGAGAGAATCAATTTTTATTTTTTATTTATTTTTAAAGAAAGGAGACAGTGAGAGAGAGAGAGAAGCAATCTTTATTTAGTTTTCATTCCCGGGACACTTGGGTTGTGCATACGGTGCTGGGGTTTGAACTCACATACTTGCACCTGCCAATCAAGCACTATAACCGCTGAGCCACCACTCCAGCCCCTAGAATCAATTTTTATTGAGTTTTTCACATAGCCTTCATTGCTCACTTAGTTGTGTACATGGGTGCTGGGGTTTGAACCCGTGTACTTGCGCATGCTGGGCAAGCGCTGTAACTGCCGAGCCACCGTTCCAGCCCCTAAAGTATACTTCTAAGGGAGTGAATTCAAAAGCAAAAATGGTTGAACTCACTGTGCCTATGTGCCGTCATTCCAGCCTTAAAGCTGTCCAAGTGTCGAACTTCCTATAGGAAAGGCCAGGCCTGAGAGCCAAGACATTTTGGATATTCTACTGTGGGCCATGAGGAAAAGGGGTTTCAAAGTGAAGATGTGATTTTTTTTCAGATGAGCAGGAAGCCCGGGTACCAAGAGGCTTTACTAAAAGGAAGCACTTAGATTTAACAGTTACAGGCACATTATTAAGGGAGGTGAAAATGTACAGCAGTGATGTAGTTCTACTTTAATAACTTGTTTTAGCTTTATTCTTTTTTGTTTTGGGTGTTTTTGTTTTTGTTTTTATTTGGTACTGGGAATTGATCCCAGGAACTCTTAACCACTGAGTTACATCCCCCAGCACCCCCTCCCCCTTTTTTTTTTAACTTTCAATTTGAGTCAGGGTCTTGCTAGGTTGCCCAGGCTGGTTTTGAACTTGTGATCCTTCTGCCTCAGCCTCCCAAGCTCCTGGATTACAGGTGTGTGCCATCACACCCTGGTTAGCTTTATTCTTTGAAGACTATTTTGACTTAACTTTGGAAAAAATATTTTCATGAGATACAGAATTCTGTTGCATCATTGTCTTCTGGCTTGCATGATTATCAACACTGTCTGTTGTAATTCTTATCTGTGATGCTTTGTAATATGCCTTTTCTCTGACTACTTTTAAGATTTTCATTGTCACTGGATTTGAGAAAATTAAAACTGATGTGCCTTGATATGACTTTCTTTTTTTTCTTTTTAAAGAGAGAGGGACAGGGGTTGGAGATTTAGCTCAGTGGCAGTGCGCTTGCCTAGCACATGCAAGGCCCCGAGCTTGGTCCTCAGCCTGAAAAAATAAATAAGTAAGAAAAATAAAGAGAGAGAGTTAGAGAATCAATATTTTTTAATTTTAGTTTTTCACATGGCTTTTGCTCCAACACCTTATTGTGTATGTGATGCTGGGGTTTGAACCTAGGCAAGCGCTGTTAACTGCTGAGCCACTGCTCCAGCCCCGAGAGGATTTTCTTTATATTTCTTCTTGGGATCTATATAGATCTTGTTTGTGGGTTTGTACTTGTCATTGTATTTGGAAGATGTTCAACATTATTCTTAGGGAAAAAAATTCTGTTCTGTTTCTTCTTGTCCTGTGCTTTGGGAATTCCAGTTTCATGGGTGAGACTTTTTTCATGGGTCACTTATGCTTTTTTTCCCCCTTTTTTGTTTTATTTTTTAAATTTATTTTTGGCACCAGGGATTGAACCCAGGGGAACTTAACCACTGAGCCATATCCCCAGCCCTTTTTATTTTTTATTTTGAGACAGGTCTTGCAAAGTTGCTTAGAGCCTAAGATACTGTGATTGGCTTTGAACTTGTCATCCTCCTGCCTCAACCTCCTGAGCCACTGGGATTAGGGGGGTGTGCCATCATGCTTGGCTGTTTGGTTTTTTTGTTTGGCTATGGTTTTGCTCTGTGTGCTTCCTTTTGTAAAGTTTCTCTTGCTATGGCTTCAAGTTCATGGATCTTCTGCAGTGTCTAATTTTCTGGTAATTTCATCAAGTAAGGTGGGATATAATTGTGTATTTGTATTTTGTATCTGGAAGTTCCATTTGTACCCTTTCAAAAATCATTCATTTCTCAGCTCATTGTGTCATTGTGTTCCTATTTTATATACACCTTTGAGTATGTTTATATTTAATAGCTGTTTTAAAGTCCTTACCTACTCATTTTATGATCTCTATCATATTTGTGTGTTTTGAATATTTCTCTTGGTTATGATTGTATTTTCTTACTCCTTGGTTATTTTTACAGAGTTTTAGACTTTGTTGTATTCCTTTGTTTTTTTTTTTTCTTTTTAAAGAAAAAGGGACAGTGAGAGAGAAAGAGAAAGAACCAGATTTTTTTTTTTTAATTTAGTTTTTCATGTGGCTTTCATTGCTGACACTT